>JAQFZF010002376.1:0-12536 GCA_034695365.1 Enchytraeus norvegicus
TAGAAATGACTTTCTAAATCAGTATAATTAGTTAAGTTAAACTTAACTATTTATAACTAAGTTATAAATAATTAATTACCTCCCTTACACACTTCAGCCTACCATTAAGTAATTCAGTGTCAAAATAGTTTACACAAAAATCTAATTTATAGACTCAACTACGCCCTTAGACCTACAGAAATACCTTGGTATACTACATCATAATCGTAGTAGTATTACCTGAGAAGTTTAAAGCATCGATTCAACTTTATAGCAACATACAATACAACAAGTACCGTACATACAATAAGGATTAAGGCAACCAACAGATTAAAGGACTGGTTTCTCACCTGAAGGCTATGTCAGGGCCATCACAAGCAGACTATGCAACCACAAGCAATTCTATACCATCAGAACGCACTTGCCAATGAGAAAGAGAAAGCGAGATCCGAAGCAGCGCAGGTCCATTAGCCAAGTCAAGGGAGTCTGATTTGAAAGATCAAATACAAAGATTCAAAGAAGGATACAGTGAAGGAAAATAAATAAAAATGAAATAAGAAGCAAGAAGGAAATGAAAATCGCACCAAAAGCCATGATGTTTCTTGAAGTAAGGCATCACTTTGCGTGTTGTGAAGACAAAATTTTGTGGAGGGATCGCTCAATGGTGTGCTCGTTGAAGAATGAGAATTAAGACTGTGTATGAATTTATGACTTGGACTTGCCGTTTGGCAGAGCACTAGTTAGAAAGATGCAAGCTTCAATATACCAGTTACTAAAGAATCAAACGATCTACCAATAGGCCACCGTCCTTGCTCTCTGTTAAATAATATTCCAGGCTGATCTGGTCAACTTTTATTGTTTTGTACCAGAAGAAAGTAAAGTTGAATTAGGCCTACTTACAAAATAGAAGAATGGCCTACAACATAAAATATGTAAATAAAGTGCTTAAATTTTGAGTTTAAGGATCGTAGTATTACACTCCTGTGTCCTTTCAAATTCCTGAACATTCCCAAGGGTGCAACA
The DNA here is from genome assembly GCA_034695365.1 of Enchytraeus norvegicus. NCBI lineage: Eukaryota > Metazoa > Annelida > Clitellata > Enchytraeida > Enchytraeidae > Enchytraeus > Enchytraeus norvegicus. The sequence continues at coordinate 1,003 of JAQFZF010002376.1, forward strand.
AAGGGCTTTGTCAGATTTGACATGAAGAGCTTAAATTACAGGTCCATTTGCATTGAGACTTGCACTTGCATCGCGTAACAACTGCACTCAAAGTTACAAATTTGACAGCAATACTGGGCCTACATAGATGTAGTTTTAGAAGTTATAGACATATGATTATTTCTTCTTTAGGGCTGATATTTTACTACTTTGTATATATAATTATATTATTTGCCTTTAAACTTCTCATTTCAAAATATTTTTACAAATATTTAGGCCTAAGAGTACAAATTTGTAAACACGGACAGGTTTCTTGCAAATTCATAATTATAACGTAGACCTACTAGTTCTGTAAATTCGCAATGATATTTTACTATTTTCTATGAAAGCATATGAAAAACGTGGACCTTTGCACATATCCGAAGGCGATATAATTATTTTGCTTCCACGTTCGTAGTAAGAATTACTTTAATCAATCAACAAATAGTGTACGCGCAATGTTATGAATCCCAACCTACCCTTACAGGTTTCCATCTGTAGAAATTTACATTCTAACATTAGGCTACTTAGAACTTATTTACCTTCTTCCCTTACATACATATTGTAGAATACTTCCCTTATATACCAAAAGGTAAAAATACGTCCCTTACAAAAAAAATATACACGCACAAACACACACGGATTAACAGAAAGATAAAGAAAGAGACTGAAATCGACACATAAAGACCAAAAGATAGAAACAAAGACACATCAGAAACAGATTGAGTCAGGGTTGGGACCTGAATGGTCCTAGAGCAGGACCATGGTTACGATGATTGACACACTGACGCACATACACATAGATTTATAGTCAGTCAGACAGAGACAGATAAAGAAACAAATAGATAAAGAGACAGAGGCAGACAGATGAATAAACAGACAGATCAAGTCAGAGTTGGGACTGAATGGTTCATACAGAAATTGTCGTGATGTCACCGTCGCGCATACACAAAGACTGACTGACAGATAGACAGCCATACAGACAGACTGACAGCCAGACAGACAGACAGACAATCATTGACAGAGAGACATGCAAACAGATAGACAGACAGAAAATCACTGACAGATAGAAAGAAAATCACTGACAGACAGATAGTCAAACAGGCAGCAGACAGAGAAATATACAATATCATCACTGACGGTGAAACAGACAAACAGAAAGAAAGACAATCATTGAAGAAGAGACAGACAGACGTACAAATAGACAATCACTGACAGAGAGACAGACATATATACAAATAGACAATCACTGACGGAGAGACAGACAAATATAAAAATAGACAATCACTGACGGAGAGACAGACAGATATACAAATAGACAATCACTGACGGAGAGACAGACAGACAAATAGACAATCACTGACGTAGAGACAGACAGATATAAGCCTACAAATAGACAATCACTGACGGAGAGACAGACGTACAAATAGACAATCACTGACAGAGAGACAGACAGATATACAAATAGACAATCACTGACGGAGAGACAGACAGATATACAAATAGACAATCACTGACGGAGAGACAGACAAATATACAAATAGACAATCACTAACGGAGAGACAGACAGACAAACAGGCAATCACAGACGGAGAGACAGACAGATATACAAATAGACAATCACTGACGGAGAGACAGACGGGTATACAAATAGACAATCACTGACGGAGAGACAGACAGACAAATAGACAATCACTGACGGAGAGACAGACAGGTATAGGCCTACAAATAGACAATCACTGACGGAGAGACGGACAGACAAATAGACAATCACTGACAATGAGAACAGTCAGACAGAGTCACAGAAACACAGATTAACAATCACTGATGGAAAGTTATATTTTCGTTCCAAAAATAATTTTAGTTTTAGTTTTTATTCGTTTGTGACCAGACAATTTCAGTTTTTGTTCAATATTAGTTCGAGAAATAATTATCTTTTTTGTTCTCGTTATCGTGAACGAAGGTCAATAATTATAGTTCTAGTTTTTATTCTCGTTAACGAAAATATCACTGCTGATACAAATAAAGAAGCAGACAGGCAGACAGACAGACAATGAGATAAGATGAGATGTGAATGACAGAGAGATAGACAGAAAGGCAGACAGAAAGCCAACCACTAAGAGAGTTAGTCTCTCTGTATTTCTGCTTGTCTGTCTACAAACAGACATATGGATAGACTAACAGACAGACAGACAGACAGAGTGACAGACAATCACAGGCAGAGAGACAGGCATACAATAACTAACAGACAGACAGACATACAGATAGACAACAGACAGATAGGTCGAGTCACATTTGAAGCTGAGTGGCTCCCAGAGCAGAACCCGGTCATCACGACAGCCTAGAGATTCGAGAGATAGGAGATTTCTCGTGTCGGACATTCACAGATATGACTAACCCATGGGAAAATACATCACTCTATACCGATATAGCAATTCACTCCACGATTTTACATAATAATTCCTCGAAAATATCTACAACAATATGTTTTTCACAATTATCCTTTATAACCAATATTTGCTTGTTTACCTCAGTTCCGCAAAATAGCTGCAATTGTATGTTGTCATGTTAGGCAATTTCTGCAACATTGGTCTATATAAGTTTGTCTCCGATGTCGTCGTCAGATAATTCGTCGAAATTCGTTGAAACAAACTTTAAATTCGCATTGATAATAGAATATTTATGGCCTACATGTTTATCTATATCTATACGAAGATTGGCCGACGGGAATTGGTGAAACAGTTAACGTTTTTCCCGACAATCGAGTGATGGCTAGTGGCCTACCGTTGTAACATATTTATATACTCGTACTTCATTTAATTCTCTCCTTAATTAATAATTTTATCCAACAATATTTTAAATCATACATCAATTTTTAGATTGAGTGCAATGAGTAGGCCATGCGCTTGCAGTCGAAGAATAAATAGCAAGTCATATAAATAAACATAAAATAGTTCCTACTGCTCAACATTTAGAGGAAAGCTAAGGGAACAATTCCAGGGGAATTAGCCGATGTTCAGTTGGTCAGTTCACGTCTATGCAAGGGTGGCAATGACCTGGGGGTAGAAGGTTGGGGCTCCCCCCCCCTCTCCCCACCATTTTAAGACCCGACTCAAACTTTTCAGCAGATAAAATGCCTGGGAGGTACGATTTTTTAAAATCATTTTTACATATAGATTTCAAATAGAAATTTTACTCGACCCCTCATTTTGAAATTGTCTAATGCGTACGATGTGCACCATGAATTCTCTCGGTACTACACAGGTCATTAATATTTATAGTCTCTGCCATTCGTTCTCACTTGGCTGATTTGGCAAATATTTTTGAGACAAGGTTAGAGAGCATAATTTGGATCAGAAATGGGAATTTATTAACTTTGAGAATAGGTTCTAGTAGTCACACGGGAATGAGAAAGTCCATCTGTGACTTGAGACGGCTATGATAATGGTTATGAGTTAAAAAAATAGATCTATGGAAAATGAAATCTGTTAATTATGATTCACGACAGTACGCGAAGGTAATAAGAATTTGGAAGACCAATTTTTACTTTGACAATCTATTAAATCTAGTGTTCTTACAAAAAGCAAGTCATAATAATTCAATTTCTCAGTTAATCCATTATCTGATTAGGCCTAGGCCTACTTTTTCGAACTCTGGTAGGCCTAAGATTAATCTCATTACGAAAGAACGCAAGTTATTTAATAGGCCTAGTTGGAGTCTGGAATAGTTTGAGAAATCAGTCAAAACGGGAGCAGTGAAAATTTACTCGGTGAAAGCTGCTAAATAATGCAGTTCAATAGATTGTTATGCAAGATAATAAAGTTATATCGTGAAATTGTATCTGTTTTTTGAGGTTCCATAGAAGTTAACCGCTCTGCACTTTGAAGTTCCAGCTAGAACTTGAAAATGTACAGCCTGGACTAGTGCAGATCCAGTTCCAAAATCTCGGTAGAGCCTAAATAGCATATTAAATAACATATTATTCACTTTTTTATTAATATTCAGTGGCAATTATTAAAGTTCCATCAAACCATCGATCTGCCACAACGCAAGACAAAAATCAAAAATGTGTAGGCTACACAAATTAACCTTTCACTCATAAATGAGCACACCATCCATTAAACTCAAAAGATCGATCCAATCGCATGCAATGGTGTTCACTTCATAGCACCTAATATGATGCCATGTTCAAGAGAAATTGCATCGCTTCTAGGCGATTTACCGCTGTCATCCTCAGTGATTGCTTCAGTTAATTTCTACGAAACACGTGCATCTGTCGGTTTGTCTATTATCGAGTGTATCGGATCCAGCCCGGGAAACTCTTCAATACAGCGAAACAATTCGAATTGACTCAATATAGATACGAAGTGAACCTAGATGTTATTTTTATTTAAGCGACAAAGTCATCTTGGATATAAGAAGTGAACCTAAATATAAATTTGGTTTACTTTTTATTACGGAATCCTGGTTTATGGACTCAAATCACGCTATATACCGTAACCCGTCAGTTCATTGCGTAATCGATCCATTGTGTGATAAAATCTGTGGAATCCGGACCAGATTCTTAAAATAGCAGAATTCACTCCCCGTAGCAGCGTCAGCAGTGCAATGGAGTGATAGCCCATGGGCTAATGTTTAGCCTGCGAGTTTTATTTTACTTTAATAAAAATAGTAAATCGTCTATTTCCATAGGCTCCACACAAGACACACCGCACATATTTTGATTTCTTCAATCTCTCCATTCCTGATCCACCGGATCTTTGCCAGAGGCGGTTCTAAGCCGGGGCCAGTGGGACCATGGCCCCCAAAATTTCCAACTCCCCAGCAAAATATATTCTTGTCCCCCCCGCTCAAAATATTTTCGTGGCCGCCCCAAATTTCCTATAGGCTAGGCTACACGATTAATATCTTGAAACTCAGAAAATAATAGGGGAGCTATCCCCTCCTGAATATTTTTGTCTAGAACTACCGATGTTCTTTGCCGTAAAGGAGATTCAACAAGCGCAGACACATGTTGAACCTTCTGGCACCGATATTAACGCACCCCTGCCATATGTGCAGAGGTTTAATAACGTTGTGTGAACTGGTAATCGTTGTCACGCCGCTTGCCATCACTGGAACAATACAATACAATAAATGCAATGAGGATTTAATACTCGGTTCCTCACCCGAATGCAATGTCAGGGACGTAGTGCAGCGGCGGCGCCAGACCGTCCGAGCAACCAGGTCACTGCCAGGTCATTATAAAGCAATGACAGCTGGCAAAAACAGCAATGCTTAACAATATAATAATCAGCCAGGTCTGGTCACCAGGTCAGACACCAGGTCAGAGGCATTTTTTACCAGGTCATTTGACCTGGTGCTACCTGGTTTGACGCCGCAACTGACGTGGTGTAGGCCTACGGAGACGTCGAACCAATTTTCGACACCTAATGTTCAATCCCCTTCGCAATGGCACTGAGTTTAGCTACAAGTTTTCTTCCATGCTGAAACCACGTATTGGATACTTCAGTGATTGATTGATTGATTGATTGATTGATTGATTGATTGATTGATTGATTGATTGATTGATTGATTAAATTTACAGACAACAGACCTATACTCGCTTACCGTCCGCACGGTGTCATCTGACGAATATTCAGTAAATCCTCTAAATAGTTTTTTTAAACAGACACGCGCCCTCCTAGGCTACAAAACCTAGATAAGAGCCGAACATAAAAGCACACAGCATGGCATTGAATTGGTTTAGTGGTCTAGCCTACTGAATAAATTATAATTACATTATAGAGTCACGTGTCATATAATAGGCTTACTCATGTTATAGCCCTATGCTATGCTATTCTGAGGAGTAGACCTAGGCCTAATGTGGCATAGAGGCTGGGGCAACCCTAAAGCCAGATTTATCAATCAATGAAACGTTGAGACCCTACATTGGGCCTACAATACACCTTACCTTAAATTAAGTCTCAGCCTGGCTTACCACAGATGTGGCAAGACCTCTGCAAGTCTGTTTAACGTCGATTTAAAGTCTGTTTCATCTTCGAAGGCGCCATCAAGGATGAGAGATCCGCGAGCCAGAATTGAACAGAGGGTCTATGGCTCGCGTTGGAAGAGCAACCTGAGTAATTAGGCATTGGAAGACCTACCTGATCAATGGTAGTCCCTAAGCGTAGGCCTGTCTGAAATCAGAAGAATCAAAATTATTATTTCACTTGATAAAAATCGTCTCCGTGAAATAAGCAAAAGTCGCATCAATAATTATTACTGACTCCACCCTCAAAAATGTACTTAATAACACTCCGCCCATCACCTCATAGCTTTGTCTGGATAATTAATCATGTGGGCTTAGGACTTAGGTTTATAACTTATATTTTCTACGGAAGCGTGACTATGTCTACTTTCTCTAAATTTATCTATGCCAACTGAATAATGATTTTTATCACTACCTTATATGATTTATCACATGTAAAAGCTACAAAATTTAATTATGTATGTACAAGTATGAAAAATTAATGTCTGGACCCGTGGCGTGATATAAGCTCCAGGGATCATATAACCACGTCTTCCGTCAATTGTAATTCACTATAATTGTAACACCAGAAATGTTACACTGAATTCAACAGCTTCAACTGTTTAACGACCATTGATATTTATTAACTTCATTGCAGGGTAATGTTATTTATTTAATATTTAAATTGTAAATTATCATTGCAAATATTTTTAGTAAAGTTTCAAAAATGGCAAAATAAGTAATCTATGAAAACATCAAAGAAAGTTTAAAAGACCTTTATTATAAATTGTGTCGCTATGGTATTTCTATGTATTGTTAACGGAAGCCTCACTTGAGTCCTAGATTTTTACTTTGTTTACTTTTGCTTTGTTTGTAAACACGTGAAGATTTTTGATAAAATTTTTTAACTTTTATTTTATTTGGATTATTAATAAAATGAGTTCATCTGCTCATAAGGTATGGCTCATCTTTCGAAAATAATTATGAGTTTTATTTAGAAATAAGCTATAATAGTTTGGTTTAGTTCTCTAATTAATTGGCTTCTTTTAACTGGCTTGAAGCTTAGTTTGGCTTTGCACCGTTTTATGGACTTGTTGTTTTGCTTGTTTGGATTAGCATTGGCTTTATTGTGTTGTCATGGATAATTGTTGTGCTTGTTCGTACTGTAGTCTGTAAGAGCATAGCATAGCCTGAAACGGTATAGTTCCCGACAGTTAAGCCATTTTCATATCTGCCGATCTATGTTGAATAACTGCTGAATTATTTAACCTGCAATTGTAAGATGGAGTGTTGCAAGAAATCCACGCTCTGACACTCCGACACACTGACGGTATTTGTAAATTTGCAGAATAATTAAGGCTCTTTCGTGAATCACGATTATACCTGAAGTATTGCATTTGGAGTTTTGTTAAGTTCAGTCAGGATTTGTATTAGGTTTTAGGTAGGGGTTATGGTTAGGGTAATCCTGGTAACGGCGGTCGCAAATTATCATTATGATTTTAGCGTTAGTTCTAGGGTTAGGGTGTTTAGTGAAGAATATTATTTCATTGTTATGGTTAGTGATTGGAGTTAGGCTTAGACTAGCCCTAACATCACCCCAAACCCTGCACTAACCCTAAATTAGTCAAAAAATGAACCCTAATCCTAGCAAAAAAGGCCCTTATTAAACGCAAGTTATTTATAAATATTACAAAAAGTATAAGTGATTAGAGTTCCCAATCCCGGGATCCCGAATTCGGGATCCCGGCCCAAAAACGACAGGGTTTGAGTTTCTCAATCCCGGGATTTCGGGATTTAATTTTTATAATTTAATTTATTAAAAAAATGGATTGGATTTTATTTATTTAATAAATATAAAAAAGGAAAAATATGTCATTTAGTCTAAAAATGTTGTTGGGATCCAATGCAAGATTCAAGTTCAATTTACTCAGTGGATCATGGGCCTACATTACCAACAGTAAGTTCAGTAGCCTAGCTAGGCCCTAATAGGCATAGGCGTACTGTTAACAATAATCTATCTATCTCTATCTCTAGTGCATTGCCAAATTGCAGGTCCAAGGTACATATTTTGAAATGCAGTCTGCAATCACGCTCGCTAATGAGCACCTCATCGGTCATCAAGTTGACCCCATCAAAGGCCATGCCTTTACCACACCCAAAATGTAACCTTTCTTCTTGGTAATATTTATATATTCTGACTTTTGATGTGGCTTTCAGTTGCCTTCCTCAGTATGAAAGTACCTGCGTTAGTCGGCTTTAACGAAAGATGTGCATTTTTCAGTTGGGCAATTCTCGAGTTTCCCGGATCCAACACGGGCAATTATATTGAAATTAATTCCTATATATGTATCTTATTGTAGAGTTATATTTTAATATAATGATATTGACTTTATGCATTGTTTTCTTAATTTCAGCAATCCACATAGGCCAATAGGCCTACTCCCAAAACCCCGATTAAGTTAATGTAAGAGAAATTAAAATGTTCGAGTAAGTCAATAATACTCTATAGGCCCATATAGGGATTATAAGTTGGTCTAGTCACTCTAGTGGAAACTTAGATTACGCTCTTGCCAAATTTCCAATAGTTACAAAACCACAATAAGACCAGTGCCTTGATGTCATGAAGACTGAAGATGATGATTAATAATAGGCCATAATTGATCTAAGATTTATGGATATGCCCTATAGGCCTATATATACTGTATAAAGATATTTGCATTTCAGGTTGTAGTATACTATAGACCCCATATTTTTGTCAACTATGTGCGAATACATGTAGACTTCTTACAGGCTTCTTCAATCCCGGAATCCCGGGATTGAGAATTGTTCAATCCCGAAATCCCGGGATTGAGCAGCAGGCTTCGGGATTGGGATCCCTATAAGTGATAGAATTCTGAAATTTTTTCCGCTTAATTGTATGGCCATTATACACTTTTGGTGTAAATTTTCCGCTGTTGCCAGGATTACTACGGTTGACATAACCTTTTTCCCAACCCAAACCATGTCCCTAATTGTAATCTAAGTGAGAATTTTGAGAATACCCGTTTAGAAAATTAAAACTGGCACAATCGTTAAAAAAATTGTACATTAAAAGTTGTAACACTATAAAATAAAATCAACATTTCTAAGTAAATATTGGAGTGTTGTTCAATATCGTAAAATTTAATATATTTGTGAAATTATTAACAATTGCATTTATTAAATAAGTAAAATATAACATAATTATATCGGACGCCAGGTTGGTGAACTGTTCAAGACTGCCGGTGAATATTTCAGCGCCCTTGGTGACGCTACGGTTGAACTTCAACTTGTTCTGGATCAAAATGCGGCACAATGGTAGGCATATAGGACCTATATTTTATTAAATTTTTAAAATAAATTGTTCTATTGATTATCAATTATTAAGTCAATGTTGGCCTTACTTATAAAACTAATTAATGACATTATTAATTGTATAAAATTTGACTATAAAAATGTCATATTCACTTTCTTTAGCTCCAGTGTTAAATTATGTTAGCTAATTTTAGTTGAAAAAGAGATGGATACAGAGTTGCCATGCATTGTTGTATATTTAATTTATAAAGTACTTATTTAAATTAATAACTTAGAACTGTCTTTACTTTATTATTATTTATATTTACTGTATCATCTTATTCTACTTGATCAGTTTGCATTCTACTTTCTATTTATTTATGTTATTGTACATGTATCATTTTAGTTCATCGCTGAAGGCAAAGAAGGAAGAGCTTACAAATATTAAAGGAACTTCTATTCTAATACCCCCATCTGTCAATACAACAGGATCATCAATTTGTGTACCAGCTGTTTCTGCTGTGCACATAGGTAGAGAAGCTAGGGTCTAGATAAAATCTCTCTCTCTCTTTCTCTCTCTCTCTCTCCCCCCTCTCCCTCTCTCTCTCTCGCTCAGTGCACTGCCTAATAACAGATCCATGGCACATAACTGTACGCTTGTGTGCCATATTTCCTTGGAGATAGTTTTGTTTTCTTAGGTGGATCTCTGTTTCCTCTCTCAATGACTTCTTTAGTTGGCTTCTACATGTGCAGGTTTCCGTTTGTCTATTCTCAAGTTTACTGGTCCAACGAACACAGTCAATAAATCTGTCTTGCTGATATTATTTGAAGCATATTATGTGTCATACTCAGAATAGAGCGAATTGACACTGGAGCTGATACCCATCCAAGTGTTGGAACACACAGGTGACTTTTGCTATTAATTCGACGGTGAGATCTCCACATATACGATATGATTTGATATTTACCTCACCTCTTTTAATTTCACAATTGATCTTTTGTAACAGTCATTCACATTTATACTGTGGCATAACTCATAGAACGGCGCTTTATAAAAATCATTATTATTGTTATATTTTTATGTATCAATTCCTTCCAATTAACCAATTCATGTTCTGATTTAAGTCTTGGCTGGCCCTTTGTACATCCGAAATTTTACTCTAGAGCTGATTGATTTTATCGAAAATGTTACTTTATTAAGACCAACTTGTCTGACAATATCAACGGTAATGAGCTTAGCTTAAATACATGGTGAGACTTGTATGAATTTGCGAATTTTTGTTACTTTTAAAAAGAATTGCAAAGAAGGTAAAAAATGCTGTTAAATTTTGCCAAATTGCAAATATAGGCCTACACATTATTTAAATCATATAGTTTAAATTGAAGGAAAATCAGGCCCCAAATCAGTACATGAATCGGTTAATTGTCAGTGTATGTACTATGTATTTAGATACAAATCCACCTACACACTTACAATATTATTTATCATGCTCGTAATTTTTGCAGATGCAGCTTTGCACAATGTGAAGTCGAGTGAAGAGATGTTATCAGATCTTGGCGCTAAGGAAGAGCACTAACTACCATCCTAGACGTTCTGTCAGAACATCCAGTGAAGTGTCTTGACAACATCTCCCGACGCAACAACCCCACTAAAGGAGCCATGTCTTTATCAAAGCTACAATCAAGGACTGCTTTAATTGAAGATAGCCTACGCAATTTTGTTTATGATATCGTTAAGCTAGATATCTGTAAAAAAGAATAAGTTAGGCTATATCTGTACTGATATATATATCTATCCAGTGCTCTGACAGATAGTAGATAGGTCCATTTACGTGGAACCAGGGTGCAGAATTGGTATTTTAATGAGTCAAATTTTAATAATTGTCAAATTGTGGTTGCCCCCCCCCCACTTCGAGCCTCCCGCTCCACTCTGAAAAAAAACACAGCGCCTGATAACAAAGATGCTGTAGTAGTACTGTAAATTGTTTCATATGCATAAATCTCAAACAATTTTTTTGCTAAACGAATGGAATTCTGTTAAGCTTATTAAATACCATCAAGGCCATTATATTTTATTTATTAATTTATTTATTATAGACCACCAAAAAGGTTTAGACAACCCTGTACAGTTACTGTACAATATACAAAGATAAATGACAAACACTACAAGTCAATTAAAAAAGTGAACTATGGT
>JAQFZF010002377.1:0-12536 GCA_034695365.1 Enchytraeus norvegicus
GGAGGAGCGCTCCCAAGGACGAAGATAGAGGGGGTCAGCACCACGGCTGATCCTCGGGTGGGCAACAACAACATGAAGGCGATGTATTAAGTCCTCATTGTATTGTGTAATGCAGCATAGACTGCTTTCTATTTGCTTATTTGTTTATTTAGAACCAATCATTTGATCTAAGATGCTTAAATTTGAACTAATAAAATTAACAATGTCTCTGAGTACTTATCTCTCTTTTTACAGACATTATTTTTATTACATGTTCTCAATTTACATTACAAAAACACAGAATAAAATAATTTATTATTTATTATTGATGGATTATCTGCTAACAGCCTAAACTAAGAATAGAAACGTGATTGTCAAAGAGTTCTGTAATTCTGTAACATTACATAGCCAATAAAAATTATATAATTCTCTAGTCTATTTAGCCAATAACTTGCTGCAAAGGATTACATAGGATTTAGCGTCTGTTTCCTCATCCATGGATAATGTCACGGACCCAAATCGGAGCAAAATTCAAATTCGTTTCCTTGTGTTTTTCTCTCAATGACTTAGCAATTCAAAGAAATCTCTTTTGCTATGAGCGTGCAAGTCTTCTCTGTATATTATTGTACTACATTTTATCTTGTTATTATTGTATTGTTGGATCCGGGATATTTGAGAATAGTCCAATCGACAATTGCACTTGTTTCGTAAGAGCCGACTAAAGCAGATACTGAGGAAGACAATGGAAAACCACCTCAGAAACGTATATTTTCCTTGAACAAAGTAGTCATTTTAGATGTGGAAAAGGCTAAGCCTTTGTGATGAGTCATACTTATCGGGTTGGTCGATGGTGTGCTCATTAAAGAGCGAGATAGTTGAGTGTGTATGAATTTTGCCTGGACCTGCCACGTGGCAGTGCACTGGATAGATAGATAGATTTTACTAATTGTATTTCATTGTACTACATTAATTTTTATCTTGTTACTATTGTGTTACATCATATCTCATTGCTGTTGTATTGTACATGTACTACATTGTGTCTTGCTGCTATTGCATTGTACTACAATACACTTGTTCTACTGTAGTAATTGTATTGTACTACATTTTATCGTATTACTATTTTGTTTCTCAGACTGGTTCACAACGGAGCGTTTGCATGGAAGTCGCTGCGACTGTTGGCGCGCAAGTCTTCCCTGTTCTTTGCTCAGCAGCCTTCAGGCAACGTGTCTCAACAACAACCCAAACCACTGCCCAAGTACCTGGAGGGCATGCTGGGCAAAATAGCCAAGTCTATGGTATGTGCAGTTTATACTGCTGTTTCACTAGTGTCATTTCTTACCTAATGCTCATTAGTGTGCTGCTGACCTAGTGTAGCCTACTTATATTTCACTATAGTTACACTAACTGGACCGGTTTATAGGACTGGTCTACAATCGAAACTTACTGGATTTAACAGCAATGTTACATGTAACTTTTTATAATGTAAACAATCGAAATGACGTCACATTGAACTTTGACATCCATGTTAAATTCAGTAATTGAAGATTCAATTTCGATTGTAATGCGGCCATTGTACAATGTACAGTAATGATTGATTGATTGATCTATTTTTTTTAATTTATTTAATTTATTCATTTTCTTTTTTTTTTAAATTAAATTTTTACCCTGGGTGTAAACAGCCCGGTGGGTTTTATAAAAGCGATTCATTAAGAATGGAATGAATCATGGTCCGGCTACAATTGATCTAGTGATTGATTGATTGATTGATCAGAACTCAGATGCTAAGACCACACAGCAGAGCCTAGAGGACCTAGATGCTGACACCTCCCCCACTGCTGTTGATGAGAACCTGGTGTCCACTGAAGGTAACACTGTGGATGAGATCAAACAAGATCTTGAGGTAACCAAGACATTTATCTTTTCATGTAATCAGTGTTTTATAAAGATAACAAGAACAACACACTCTCTCTGTCTCTCTCTCCTGCTCCCTCTCTCGCTGTCACTCTCCCTCTCTTTCTCTCTCTCTCTCCTTCTCTTTCTTCTTCCCCTCTCTTTATTTCTCCCTCTATTTAGTTTTTGTACCAAATTTGCTTGGAGATAAAAAGAATTCTGTTCGATTTGATGGATTAATTGAAAGATTGATTGATTGTAGGATCAAGGCAGTGCAAACAACGATGAGGAAATGGAAGAAAGGAATGGTGACGTGGACACGACTAGTTACCAAACCCTGGCCTCTGATTGGTTGTTGGAGCAGCTCGCTGATCTGCTGTCAGAAGCTGATTGGTTAAGGTTTGCCACCATCGTGAACTTTACCGAGGATGATACAAGTGCGTGGAGGTCATCGAGTACAACAGTGCCGGAGGCTGCACTTAAGATGCTGAGAGATTGGAAGGTTTGTTCAGCAATCAATCAATCAAGCAATAAATAAGCCACTAGTTTTGAATAAGGTTATAACTGTTTGAGAATTGTATTCGCCGTCAGCTGCTCGTCTATGGTTAAGAGACGACTATCGCAGATACTGTAATAGAGAGATTTCTAGCCATAATAAACCATTCGGTCGATCAAGTAGCATTGCAGATGGCTAGGCTGCTGTATTATTTGCGGCTTAAGATTTCCTGGGCTTCGAGATCTTCTCCATTCACTAGTGAAGCTGTGGGCAACTTTTAAATCCGCGAGCCACTTTCAATCTAAAAATACCCTGCGGGCTACAGTTTTTTGAAAAATAATCCAAGGGCCAACTTTTCGAAACTCCAGATTTCACATTGTCAATATGTCGTATTTTTAATCAGGTAAAACTGATTTTTAATCAGTTAAATGTGGCATTGCTGGACAAAGTTCGCAAAACCTATGATACAACATGAACTGAAGGATGACGGGCCAAAAAACTGAAGTCTCGGTGGACCAAAATCTCAGGTAAAGTGGCCCGCGGGCCAGAGTTTGCTCACCACTGCACTAGTGTTCAACTCACTGCTGTTGCATGCTGCTTGCAGAGTCGCATTATAAGCACACTGCCTGATTGATTGATTGTTTGATTGATTGATGTAGGAGATAAATGCAGAGGAAGCTACAGTAGCTGAACTAAGAGCAACTCTACAGGAATGTGACTTGAAACATCTTATACCTCAACTAAAGCCTCTTCCTTATACACCAACCTCTCCTTAGCGATGTTGTTGTTGTTGCTCACACGCCAGCAGCCGTGGTACTGACATTCTCTAGCCTCGCATTGGAACTGGTCATTCTGTCAGTTCTAATTAATGTTAAACTGAACTTTCCCAAGGTAATCTATTCTTTTCAGCCAGCACATTGACATTGAGAGATAGATAGCGAGATAGAAAGATAGAACTTATTCGTGTTGGGAATGTGAAATTTGAGATCCCAACCGAAAACTCTGTGTGTTTCTCATAATGCGTTTCTAATAATGCGGATACTGAGAAAGGCAACAGAAGATTATCTCAGAAACCATAATTTATTCAAGAACAAAGGCAGCAGGCATGTGAGGTTGGGTAACGCCTCTGTGATAGACCAATTGTTTGAGTTGATCGCAGGGTTGCTCAGTGGAGCGTGATAGTTGACAGTGTAGGGGAATATATTTTCTGTGATTTGGAAGATTGAACTGTATCCATAATTTGTATGTGAGGTTTGCCACAGAGCGAATAAATAGCGAAAGACACATCTTGTATCGTCTCGTTTGTCCAGATGCTAGCACACTTTGCTAGTAAGCAGGAGGCCACGGGTTCCATGCACAGCAGGGTCCGTCTTTGACATCATCCTTGAATCCGAGGACTGACTTTAAACCCAGAGGCATTCTGTTAACTCAGAGAATTAAAAGAATCTAATATTATAATTCATATATTTTAATAGTTCATAGTAATTATTCGAGGCATATCAGCACTTCAATAGCAACAACACAACTATAGCAACAATGTTTATCATCTCTGTGGGCCGGTTTATAACCTTCATATCTATGGTGGTTGCTAGGTAACGATGGCAACTCTGAGATAAAGTAAACAATTTTTAATAGAGAAGTTAGACAATTAATTCAGAACCATTGGTTTGTAAACCCTTACCTGAAGTTCAGAAACTGGCTCTTAGCCAAATAGACAACCGGGTTTAGCAGAAACAACAACAGGATTTATACAAATATAACTGCAGTAACAGACGCTATAAAAATTGTCCATAAAAATAGAAAAATAAACAGTATATCAGTTACACAGTAGCCTTAGAAGCTGTATGTCCATCACATCATCTCTGTGTCAGGACACTGGCATTAAATTCGCAGTAGATTCGTATAACGACATGGTAAATATTTTTGTAACACTGTATCACGTGGGGCATCGGTTACAGGGCGTCGACAGCCGCCTGTAGGTGCGGAGTTCAAATCCTTTACTCACTTTTGACGGTTTCGAGTTGAACAACATTCACATAAAATAGCTTAAGAAAGATTTTATTGACCCTACATTTTACTAGAATAGATTTAATAACAAGTAGATAGTAAAGCACAACGAGTTTGGCACATGCATGACAACAATAAAGTATTGTTCTGTACCGGTTCTTCATTTCTTCAAGATCTTGTAACAAGGAGGAGTTCGGCTATAGTGCAGAGTACCGCATATTATTGCAGAGGCGGCACACCTCTTTCAGTGCAGAAAAATTTAACCAATACACGCACCACATGACCTGTGAAGCAATCCCTGCGAGGCGGTGGAGCTGCTTTTGATCAGGAGGCGGGTCCTGGATCACCTCTCGATCCAATAGGGATGATGGAGGAGATCAGTATCACAGCTGACTTCCTGGCTTAACAGCAACATGATGTGGGCATAGCTGATCGGTTGATGACCATATTATATGGATGGCATCACGGTTGGATCTACACACAATGCCCATATTAGGAGACGTATGCTGATCATTAAATTACCATATTTGGTATCATGTGTGGATCTGATTGGTCTTCCATATATGGTAAAATAGGCGGAGTTAATCACTGGAGGAGGAGCAATCAGTACTGACAGCTGACCTTAGACAGAGAGCAGCCAGGACACCGAACACCTACACATACAAACAAACGTACACACAAACACACACGTAAACACATGCAAACACACACAGGCACGCATTAATTATTTTAAGTCTCATAGTGTAAGTCGTGTGGTACAATTGTTACGTGTCGCATAGGTCCTATTAATGATGTAGCTCAATTGAAACCTGTGTGCTGTCCGGATTATTAGTGGGGTCAGCTATCGTGTCCAAGTATCACACCAACTTTAATAATATGACTCGTGGGCCTATACAGTGAAATAGGTTGTTCTCTTGTTGAATCCGGGAAACTGAGAATAGATCACATGAAAACTACAAGTGCATAGTAGCAGCCGACCAACGCAGATACTGAGGAAGCACGGGAAAATCACCCCAGAAATCAGATCTTCTCAAAGGTTGCTTTATTGATGTAGTAAAGGTATAGAGTCCTATTGATGAATTAACTTATTGGTCTATGGAGTGCTAACTACAGGGGTGCTAGCAGAATATGTGTAGGAATATGTAGCTTGGACGGGCCATTTGACAGTACACTATAAAGACAGCGCGAGAGAGAGAGAGGAAGAGAGAGAGAGGAAGAGAGAGATAGAAAGAGAGAGATAAGCCACACCTACCTCTAGGGTAACAACCAGTAGAGCTAGAATAGAGATAACTGTCATATTAGTGTGGAACCAGGTCTCCAGCGCTGCATAGCAGCCCTACAGACACATATACACACACACACACGCATACACACAATAAGTATGTTAATAAAGCAGAGCTCTCTGAAAATGTCACGATGTTGCTAATATAATCTCTATCAAAAGGTAATTATGCCTACTGAAATGCTTTCCAGTTCTATTTCTCTGTATCTGCGTTAGCCGCCTCTTACAGTATAGATAATATTGTTGGTGAGTCTTATATCAAGTTTCACGACTACAGAAGAGCAATGATATAGACTGTAAATCAACTGAATAAAATAAATCATTCTGAATTAACCCTTTGGGGACTTTAGGCTAGTATCACTAGACAAGCATTAAAAAGGTCTACAGGTCCTTAGACTAGTCTCACCAGACATGACCTTTTTCACTATCCTTACAGATCCTATGTCTAGTTTCACTTGACAAAAAATATTGAGTTACAAAGGCTACCGCTCCTGTGAACACTTGAATCACTATCACTTTAGATATGTAAGAAAAAACCTGTATATAAAAAAGACAAAAAAATCAAATAAAGAACCGTTTTCTAGAAATTTAGTAATATCTATACAGCTGCACATTTGTCAAATATACATATTATACAGGGTGAGTAAAAAAATCCCCTACCGAAATCTCCATAACTTCATCAAAACTAGAGATTTATTTCAAAATATTTTACAGACTTCTAGAGGAGGATTTTTGACATCCACCCTCCAAATTTGGTCGAAAAATATTTAAAAACAAAAAAGTTACAGAGTTTCTACAAAAAAATCGAAAAAAACAAATAAACAAAGCTTATTCCAATAGCGGTTGCACAAGATGGATCGAGCAGCATGGTTCGGAGTTCGTCAAGAAGGATGAGTAGCTACCAAATTCACGTTACATCAAATCTCTCGATTACCACGTCTGGGGAAAAAAATTTGAGAGAAACAAAGTGCTCATTTCTGAAAGCTAGGAGCACTCCATCAAGAATGGAGAGCAAAAAAAATTGCTCCACCTAGCGAAATAAATATGTCAAACATGTGTGGTAGTCACGTGTGAAGCAATTTACGAAGAAAATTTTCCTTTTAAACCAACCCAGAAGGCTGGAATCAAGAAGGCTGTGCCGGAGGCTATCTGGAAAGACTTGCCACAAGAGGCCATCGACCAGGCTGTACTATCATTCCGGAAAAGGTTACAGGCGCTCTTTTGAAGAGATGGAGGTCACTTTGAACACATACTCAAATAAAATCGGTACCAGCGACAAACGGTCATCTTCAAAGACACAATTCAATAATAAAAGAATGAATGCCTGTTGAATAAGCTTTGTTAATTTTTTTTCGATTTTTTCGTAGAAACTCTGTAACTTTTGCATTTAGAAATATTTTTCCACCAAAATTGCAGGGTAGATGTCAAAAATCCTCCTCTAGAAGTCTGCAAAATAATTTTTTTTTAAATCTCGAGTTTTGACGAAGTTATTGAGATTTCGCTAGGGGATTGTTTATTTTTACTCACCCTGTATATCATACCGCAAAGGATATGATATCATATACTTGTTAGGTGCGCCTAGTAATTCTTTGGTTCATGGGACAGGATAGCTCAACAGCAATGCTTTATCATGCAGAATAAGCCTACCTATTATCTACACAGTCTTGCATAATTCAAAAGTTGTTTCTCAGAAATTATAACTTATAGTATAGGCTAAGTGTTACAATCCCTTGAATCCTGTTACAACCATATATTATAATTTATGCTTTAGTTTAACCTTTAGTTTATTTTGTGAACACTGTCTATGTATGTGTGATATGACAGTGTGTGTTTCATTGCAAAGCATGTGTTAGCTGGCCTAGATGCCCGATTTTGAGTTCTAAAATTAAATAATAATATAATAATAGTACGCTGATACAGCTAGACCTCAGTATGGATGTTTTGGCTGTCCTCAGAGCTAGGGTTGTGGTGGTCACTGGCTGCCTTCATGCAAGCTTCTTTGTTCACGTACTCGCCTGTATCGTCCCTGACACAGCAAGTCAACGGTACCGTGTCTGGTTCAGTCTGTGCATGACAATATCGAGCACTTTTAGTCACGTCTTTAACACAGCAAGTCAACGGGTCCGTGTCTGGTTCAACCTGTGGATGACAATATCAAGCATTTTCAGTCACGTCTCTAACACAGCAAGTCAACGTTACCGTGTCTGGCTCAACCTGTGCGTGACAATATCGAGCACTATAGTCACGTCTCTCACTAAAGTCATTGTATCTATTCAACGGTCACGATTTAGTATAAATGAATTTGTGCGCTTGATTACTTGACGTCCCTGATATCGTCGTCAGATCATGAAACGAACAATAGACCCGTCTTGGATTTATAGGTTTCCATTCATAGAGTTGGATTGTATAGGCCTATGTTTAATATAATCTTGCCACCTACCCTTGCAGTGTCCCACCAATATAATCTTGCACTTATCTGTGCAATGTTCAACCAATAAAATATTGCCACTTACTATTGAAGTGTCATACAGATGTAATGTTGCCACTTACCTTTGCAGTGTCCCACCATACAGATATAATTATTGCCATATACCCTCGCAGTGTCCCACCATACATATATAATTGTTGCCACTTACCCTCGCAGTGTCCCACCATACGGATATAGTTGTTGCCACTTACCCTTACAGTGTCCCACCATACAGATATAATTGTTGCCACTTACCCTTGCAGTATCCCACCATACAGATATAATTGTTGCCACTTACCCTTGCAGTGTCCTACCATACGGATATAATTGTTGCCACTTACCCTTGCAGTGTCCCACCATACAGAGTCTCTGAAGTCTGTGTGATTGTTAACTCCACAGCATTTCATCTGAAAATGTTATTTATCTATTTTTATTATTAGTTGCTTTACCATCCAAACAAACAATAACAATTAACATTGCATCATAAAACTGTGAAACTGTAAAACTGTAAAACTGTAAAACTTGGATGATAAACTAGTAGCCACAAGCATTGTAATACAATGTGCTACGATGGGAAATTAGATCATGAACAGCACATAGCATATTTATAGGTCTGCAGTTAAATAGAGTGTTGAGAGATAATATAAAATCTGAAATCAATATAAAATCAATTAAAATATATGTACAATGGATTAAATTATTAATCATTAAATATGTAACTAATCATATTAACTGAATACAAAGAGTCTTGTGTTTGATTTAAATTTAGTCTATGATTGATCGACTAAATAAATAAATAAGTTTATGACTGACTGAATGAATCAATCAATTAAGTATTCATGAACGAACGATTGAATGAATAAACGAGTGAATAATTACTAATTAATTGAATGATTGACAAACCACTTTTTGCAGTTGATTCCACTTGCCGTAGTAAGTTTTGACACTAGGGGCGTATTTCTGCTTCAAATGTTTTAACATTGGACCTCTCACTGTGGGTCCAACCTATGCAACAAACATAGAGGCCTAATAGACTACTAGACAACTTTCCTTTCACTTACGAAACGCACTTCTGAGATACCGGTAGGCCTACCTAGTTTAATATGAAGGGTATTAGAGGCAGGGGCTTCTACCGCATGTATACATGGAGGCAGACTGCCTCCAAAAAAAGCTTGGGAATTTTTTATAGTAAAATTCGTTGAAGAAGTTTCTTTGGGGGTTTTTCCTCCATGCTCTTGTAGGGATAAAAAGTTTTATAGCCCCCTTACAATAGGGGCTATAATAATGTATTTTTGTATTATACTGTATTGTAATAACACCTATCCTACAAGTACAATATTGTACATGTAGGCTAATTTAGCAGTTGAAAGCACCTTTCATATGGAGATGCAAGATAAACAACATATTATAGGCTAACTTATAAGCAGCACATTCCAATATTGTTTCTGACACAGCAACAT
This sequence comes from Enchytraeus norvegicus, assembly GCA_034695365.1. Lineage (NCBI taxonomy): Eukaryota > Metazoa > Annelida > Clitellata > Enchytraeida > Enchytraeidae > Enchytraeus > Enchytraeus norvegicus. The sequence goes on from JAQFZF010002377.1 coordinate 9,582, forward strand.
TGGCGTTTCTGAGGGGTGTCCTGGGGTGACCATGGCCACCCCAAATGAAAGGCTGGCCACTCCAGTGGCCATCCAAAAAATGAAAATGGTCTACATGTCTACAATGTACGGAAACGTCTAAAAAATGTAACACTCCTCTCCCAAATTTTGCCTGGCCACCCCTCTGGCCACCCCATTCTGCATAAGCCAGAATAGCTTCTGCACAGCAAAGACTATGCCCGGCTGCTGATAACCGTTGACTTTATGGGTGCAGACGATCATCAGACCTCGTGGTCTAGTGCGTAGGCTCTGAAACCATAGTCATGAGTTATGAGAGTGCGCTAATGGATAACCTATTGATTATTGATTGAATGATTGATGATTGATTGATTGACTGACTGACAGGTTAAAGATGTAAGCTTATACTAATTATAGGCATATACCTTGTTCTTGTACACGATGACGAGGGTGGCAGCAGCGACCTCCACCATCATAATGAAGATCAACATCAGGGCGTACTATGCAACACATCAATATTACGTATATTAATGTTACGTCGGTGACTGCTGGTGGAGCAGCTGAAATTGCGGCCGCCAGAAAACTGGAGAAGTATCGGGACCTAGCCAGTGGGTATGAGGTGATTCCGGTGGCCATGGAGACTATGGGCCCGATGAACCCCTGTGGAGCTGATTTCATCAACGGCATCGGAAAAACAGATTGCGCTGCCTACCCGGGATCAGCGAGAGACCTATTTTCTTTGGCAGAGGCTCTCAATCGAGGTTTAATGCGGTTTGCTTTCGCGGCTCTTTTAATCTAATCGATCTCGAGAAGCCGGGCCACAATTCATTCCATTGTTAATGAATCGTTTTTATAAAACCCACAGGGCTGTTTACACCCGGGGTAAAAAAAATCAATCAATCAATCAATCACTCACTCATTCAATCAATCTCGTTTCGCAGAGGTTAAATGCAGTCTGCTATCGCGGCTCCTTCAAAAATCGATAAAGAGTAACCGGGCTACGATTCATTCCGTCCTAAATGAATCGTTTTTATTTAATCCACAGGGCTGTTTACATCCAGGGTAAAAAATCAGTCAATCAGTCAGTCAATCAAACAACCAATCGTCGTTAATTGATAATAAATACACGAATAATTATAAATCTAAGATTACATTTCAATAATAAGTCTCTTAGTTAACTAATTTATTTTTACTTTCATTTTCCAATCCCGCCATCATCAACAATAAGAATGCAAATCCTATCAGAAACATGAAAGGTCCATAAACATTGCTACGCAAAGAAAAAAAGAACGGATTGTATACCAGCATTGCATACCATACCATACATAGGCCTACAATATAATGATGATATAGCGTCCAATTCTTCAACCGGAAGAGATATCAGGGACGCCCCAAGTAGGTTTAACACCACCAGAACGCGCTTGAAAATGCATAGACCGGAGAGAAGGCGATAGCCAAAGCTTTGCCACTCCATTAGCGAGAGAAATCTGAAGGGGATTGCCCGGATTGGTGAAACGGTTAACGTCTTTGAGTCAGAATGAAGTGACCGCATGTGGCCTGGCAACATTCCCAGGTCAGTCGACAAAATATCCACGGCACCCTTGGGCACGGGTGCGTACCGGTGCCTGGAAGATGGAAGGTTAATCGTGTATCTGCGCTTACAGCTATTGAGGCGCTAACAAAAGGCAACGGTACGACTAATCACGAAGTGGTAGAAAAATCCAAAACATCAACTAAGAAAGGAAACTTACATGTGCCAGTGTCATGTGTGAACATGTACGGATAAAAGAAATCTATTAGCCAGAACAGTATCTAAACTACCTACCTGGGTATTGAACTGATTGATATATTGCGCAGGATCCATAGTACTGGGTACAAATCCTACCACATGCGACATGTACAGTATGAGGCCTAACTCTCTGTGGTAGATAGTAGCATCCTTGATATCGTCAAAGTGTACGTAGTGTTTACCTGACAATTACAAAATACAGAAAGTCTAAATTAAAAAATCATATAACGATTTAACGTCCTGTTCATCGTCTGATGACTACATCAGGGTCAAATAAGCACAATATCATAGTATCGTAGGCCTAAACACAATGCAGATCTTTATTCGTCAAGTTAAATTTATGAGCAAACATACCAAGAGTGAAAGAAAATTAAAAGTAAATAGAGACATCATGAACATTGAGCCCTTCAAAACATACAAATAACTAGCATAAGCTGCTCTCTCTCTCTCTCTGCCTCTCTCTGTCTGTCTCTGTCTCTGTCTGTCTCTCTCTCTCTCTTTGTCTCTCTCTCTCTCAGTGCACTGCCTAACGGCAGGTCCATGGCACATATAACTGTAGAGATGCCAACATTTTTTGGAGATAATTTTGTTTTCTGAGGATCTCCTTAACCAGTGACTGCTTTAGTCGGCTTCTACTAAACACGTGCAGCTCTCGGTTGGTCTATTCTTATGTTTGCTGGATCCAACACGGCTAACAATAGCACAAGCCTATATAAAGGTATAAAAAAATTAATTGACTTAAATTAATTTATTCATAATACATTAATACAATTATTTCAAGAAATACTATCACTGATTTCAATAGATAATATAAAAAAAATATTAACATTAATGCGCTGAAATCGATAGTTTTTCTCAATATGCATATATGTTAAACAATGGAGCTCTTGCAAAATGTCCTATCTCGCTAAGAACTATTAATTAGCCCAGGAAATTAACGCTGCAACCTGACGTCCCTGATATCATGCCCTGTATGAGAAAACGGGCATTAAAACTTTATTATTATCATTATTATTTTTTATTGCCCTGGGTTGTAAACGACCCTGGGCTAAAAAATATGATAAAACTGATTTTAATACGTTAAAAAAGAAATATAGATAAAAAAAGCTGTTAAAATTAATCTCTTGTACTCTGGAATGCCATGTCGCTGAAAGTGCCGCGGAAGCATA
>JAQFZF010002378.1:0-12535 GCA_034695365.1 Enchytraeus norvegicus
TAGGCCTGTACCTAGCCTGTAGGCCTACAGTATTAATTAATAATAATATAGATAATTTTATGTTAAAAACCGAGGTTAAAGAATTCTTGACTTTTATTGGTATATATATCATTTATTAATATATATATATATATATATATATATTATTTATTATTAAAATTATCTATATTATTATTAATTGATAATGTAGGCCTACAGGCTAGGTACAGGCCTACTAGCCTACGGTGGGATTTTCTCGATAGGAACTAACCTCTACCAACTTCATATGGGATTACAAAGAACACAAAATCTTATATTAACCATTCTCGATGATATCCTGATCCGTGGCGTCAGTAGGAAGATCTAGATGTTGAATATCCACAGAGAACCCATCATAGGACCAGGAGCCTATCTTCAGATAACACTCCTGCTCATCAAATGGAAAGAATTCAACGTCTATGGGACAGAGACTCTTGTAGATAGCGGGAGGCTTCCATACAACCAATCCATCAAAACGTATCGTGGCTTTCGTCATCAATTTTACTGTAAAGTTTCCGTCCGCGCTGAAATAAAAAATACTATTATTAATTTAATTATAATTGTATAGGACCTATGGACACAATACCCGTGTTGGATCCGGGAAACTTGAGAATAAACCAACTGAAAGCAGGTACATGTTTCGTAAATGCCGACTAACGCAGATATTTTCATACTGAGGAAGGTAAAGGTAAACCACCTCGGAAGTCAAACTATATATTCCCAAGAAAAAAGATTACATTTTGGGTGTGGTAGATTAAGGCATGGCCTTTCTGACGGGATCAACTTGATGATCGATGGGTTGCTCACTGCTCATTAATGATCGTGATAGCAGACTGTGTTTCAGATTAAATAAGATAAGTAATAAATAAATAAGTATTTTTTAGCATGTTGTGCCTACTTGAAATTATATTAAAAACAGTAGGCCTACAGCTAAGTTTTAGGTATGTTTCCGTATCGAAGATGCTGAGAGAGCCTGTCTATATGCCTCTAGAGTCTAGACTAAGTTTTTTGTAATATAAGCTATAGGCTATTATCATATTCGTAATTCTTTAATAATGATATACAGAAATACATGCCTATTATAGAGAACAATATCAGGTAGCCATATCTCATCTGATGGAACGTAAAGTTGATCCACTTTCTCGTAATCATCTGGATTCCAGGTCAAGCGAAAGTCGTACCATTGCTGTAGGAATAATGTATTATTATTATAAATTTGTATGAACACTAATTGACAATTATGTATTAAATTATTTTAGATAACAAAATTGTATCCAATACATAATGTCATACAAACTCTGCAGTTGTATGCATGCCATGACCTGCCACTAGGCAGTGAACTGAGAGATAGGGAGAAGCCTAATATGGTTATTTTGCTTTACTCGCGTAAGGCTATACCATGATATGGCCATGATATCTTACGCAGAAAAGAGTATCCTAGGCCTACACTTAAACTGGGGAACCAAAATATCATTATCTTCATCGAAGTCTATGGTTATCTTATTTAGGAATTATTATCATCATTAGGATCTACTTTAACATAGAGTGTTTTCTATTAATTTAATTTATGTTTGAGAGTATACCTGTTCCAGCCACACGTTCGTCGTCATTATTTGATTCTTTTCGTCCTGTTCAAATAAGAAATCATTTAACATTCCTTTACCGATAAAGGTAGTAATGAATCTGATATTAGATGTCATATGATATTTAATTTAGGGCGCTTATATACTAATGTTATTCGCGTGTTATCCAGAATGCCCAAGAATAGGCCAACCGAAAGCTGTGTTATCATATGTTAATTATTACTTATTAATTATTATTATCACTGTGTTATGTTTGAGTTTCGTAAAAGCCGACTAACGCAGTCACTGAGGAAGGCAATGGAAAACCTCCTCAGAAGCCAAAGTTTTTCTTGAAGTAAGGCCCTACAAACAAAACAATATCATGAGCTTTAATGTCATTTTGACACAATGATGATATCACTGCCTCGTCCATCGCAGATGCGCCTTCGGGATGCGAAGCCGACGTTAAACCCGGCTCTAGCCTTTATTTCAGAACTCGATAGATTTTGGATAGATAGGGGGCTTTACACATAAGGCTGATTAGCAATATATCGCATCATTTATAGATTGTATGTATATTTTTAGTAGAAGAATTTTTTGTATTTTTTTCGGTAGCCTTAAACAACAGGTCGATTTTATGCGATCTGTTGTCACAGAATAAGTTCTAGATGGTACACTCGCCACTACTCTCTTATTAGGCTAGATTGTTTGGTTTGTACTGTAACGTGAAATAAATAAATAGACAACCCACCACGTCGATGATCTGTGTGAGCCGGAGTCCAATGTGAACGGTTGTTAGGGAGTTGGACATGTTGCCCACTGGTCTAATCAGCTTGTTATATCCACTGTCCTTCAGTTTAGCATTGTACAATCTACTCGCTGATAGACTTCCAAAGGTTTCCTTGACCGTAGATAGCATTAGTATCAATATAAACAGATCCATCTTTCTTACTTCTATTTCAAACAATACATTAGTAAAATATTTGTAGTTAACTATTTAAATATTTTTACTCGTCTAATTCCACATTTGACACAAAGCACAAGTTTTCCGGATTTTTGTTGTAGCCTCTTCACTCGGGATGCGTCGGAATTTTGCCGTAGATAGTGCCCAATGCAGCTAACGCACACACACAATGAACCTTTCAATACCATTTGCACACCCGTGCCAAGGTGGCTGCGAGTATTTTTGTTACTTGACCTGGCGTTCGATCCCATGATTTCCATCACTTGTATTGTATTATAATTAGAGTGAGCAACCGTAGGCTCGGCACCATAACCCTACCTAAGAAATTCATTAAGCTTTAAGGCATAGGATAATTCCCTGACATCATCGTTAGATGATGAAATGGATGTTGACCCCGCATTGTAATGTATAGGCTAAATTCTTATGCATTGCAGGCATGCCTGAAAGTTAGACTACACACAGTGGCGGATCTAGGATTATTTAAGGGGGAGGCCAACCACATGTATTTTTTAAGGAGGGGCCAAGCAAAACAATGAGGGTCGGGGGCCAGGCAAAATCGAGGGGGGCCGGGGGGGGGCAAAAGGGAAAACTTTGCGGATTTAATGCACAATTTTAAAATATTTGCCTCTTTTTGACATTCAAATTTTTTTCTTGGCCCCCCCTCGAGCCCCCCCATGCAGATTAGCCTGTCAACGAATGATACGAGCTTATTCAATGCTTACTTGCACTACATGACAAACCCTAAATAAATAATAATTAATCTCACTTGTGAGCCTAATAACAGAAATTAATTATACGTGTAGGCCTACTGCTTAAATTGCCTACTAAGAAGAGCTACACTGTAATCTCGACCACGTTAAACGATACATGGCGTTGGGCTCTTTTACATTGGACTTTATCTCAGCAGAGCAGCAGCTGTTCTGAGGCTACAGCTGCTGTGCTTCTAATCCTTAATCCATTCAGCTGTTGTCACTGGACTCGAATTGCATCTTCAGCGGAGACAGCAGTTAAGAACAGGTCATCTATGACGCAGCTAGGCTTCCTGGCAAACAGATGACTCTACAGAACGGCAATGGAGCTGCATATTTCTTGAAACATTGACGTTGTTCTTAAATATTTTGATCCACATAATTATATAGGCCTATTGATAAATCTATGCTGTGTATTAAAAAAATTTAATAATTTATAAAAATAAGTTGTGTTACTTGTGTATTTGTTGTGTTGCATATGGCCTGCTTAGTGCATTAAAGGACTGATTCGTTAAACGCAATCCTTTGCACATTTTACACTTCTCCTTCAGGGTGGCGGCCTTGTGGAATTATATGCTTGATGAGGTAGTTAGTGCAGTGTCTATAATAGTTTAGGAATAAGAATTGATGATGTAATTATGTTTTGTTTCGGGATTCAAATAAGTTTTCCTGCATTGCTTCAATAAGTAAGTGTCCTGGGTCCAACACGGGAGTAATAATAGCCTAAGTTCCATAAATCTATTATGCAACTTAGTTATCTATTAAGAAATTTAGTAATCTACAGCGGTCGCTCGGAGAAAATATATAGTAGCTTACTGTGATGGTCGGCTCTATCGCCTGAACCGAAATTTCTGTCGCCTGTGAGAGAAGACAACAGTTAAGGGAAGCCGCCATTGCCCCATAAATAAAGTGCTGCATAATTCTGCTGCCCTCTTATCCTGTAGTTACAGTATCGCTGATAGCTTCTGCTATGTGTGTCAGATGCTTTATGGATCAATCAATCAATGAGGATTTAAAGTCCGGTTCCGGAACTGATGGCAATGCCAGGGACAACCACATGAACACTTCGTAAATAAGCGATGCAATGATATGAACGTTTCGCAAAACGATGTAAATGATTTAAGTTAGTAGCCAAATTTAATTTAACAACCTTCATTTTAATACTAAATAAATAGAACTCGATGGCATTTACACCAATTTCTTAAATCTCCACCAATATCTAAAAGCGTGATGCGCTAGGCCTTCACTGGAATAGATCTGGATGAAATCTGAGACAAAAAGAAGGAATTACTGTCACCTCCGGTTAGGAGGAATGTGTGCAATCGATGAGGTCTCTACCGACTGTTGTTTCTTTATCGAATATTGTTGTAGTCATGATAGAGTATGCAGACGCTTTGCAGCGTGTGGTCAGAAAATGATAGAAATAGCCAAACCAAAACCTGCACGTAGTTGATGCGACAACTAATTCACAAATCGAGAAAGGCAACGGGATACCACCTTAGAAGCTACATTTGCTAGTCAATCAATCAAGCAATGAGAATTTAACGTCCGGTTCCTCACCAGAAGCCAATACTAGAGACGTGCATTGAAGAAGTGCTTCATTTAAGTGTGGTAACTTGTAAGTCAAAGTGTTTGTGTTATGGTCAATTTGTCAGTCGAGGGTGTCTCTTTATGAACGAGGTAGAAGACTTTGAGTACGAATGTGTGCCTCGAACATGTCATCTGGTAGTGCACTAAAGTGACAGGATATTTTTAAGCCTTATAATAGAATTCCCGAGTTGGATCCGGGATATATGAGAATAGTCCAACCGATAACTGCACGTGTTTCGTAAGAACCGACTAACGCAGATACTGAGAAAGGCAATTGAAAACCACCTCAGAAACCTATATTTTATTTGAAAGGGATCATTTTAGGTGTGGAAAAGCCAAAGCCTTTGTGATGAGACGGACTTATTGGGTTGGTCGATGGTGTGCTCATTAAAGAGTGAAATAGGTGATTGTGTATGAATTTTTGCCTTGGACCTGCCACGTGGCAGAACAATGGATAGATAATAGACTACAAGGTTAACATAGTCCCTGTAGATGCCTAAAGGGGAGAAATCGGACGCAAAATAATCATTACTAGTTGACTGACAGTTTCTTTGAAATCATAGATGGGGAGATTTAGTCAATTTATTCCATATATGCCAAAAACTAATGTTCTATGAAATGTCAATACAAATACCACTGCACAAAATTAAAAGATATTAGTGTTTAAAGATCATTTCAACTTCAAAACAACGTCCCAAACATCAGGATTCGATGTGACAGCATATTATAATAAAAAATGTATTAATTACATGTATTATGAGTACTACATAACATAATGATATGTCAAACAATAAACTGATAAAATGCATTCAATTATAATTAACACAGTCATAAGTAGAATAAAAATTTAATTACAACTGCATTATAATTATAATAGGAAGAAGTTAACTTGTTTTACGGTTCTCATAATTCTATCAACTTTTATCGATCTGCAGTCTTCACAAATAATATTCATAATAACAGGGATACAATTCTGACTGTGTAAAGGGCACCTACAGATCCAACTTCGATCTGCTGCACAGCTAAAATAATTAAATAATAATAATATGAATGCTCGTATGCAAAAGCGGACCAACGACCAAAATATATAATTTTTGTTATTTGCAAAATATTTTCAAAACCATAAACTGACAGAATAAAATTTTTGGCCTGTATTGTAGGACACCATTATATCTAGTAATTAGCAATAAAATATTTTCAATTTTGTGAAAACAATTTAGAAATATTGTTGAAATAAACACCATTTTTTACGATATTTCAGATGGTCTTTAGTCCGCTTTTGCATACGACCATCCATATGTTATTCTGTTGCATTATTTATTTCCGTCGATAATGGTGCATTCGGTCAGCAAAACCCAGAGGTTACTCCAGAATGTAGGTTATAGTCGGTTTACAGCTCCAGCATAGGCTATACGAAACTAGACAATAACTGGAGTTTAATACCATGCCCTAACAACGACCTGTATGCTAATAATACTCCGCTAATATTATTTCATAAATATATTAGACGCATACCCGTGTTGGATCCGGGAAACTTGAGAATATACCAACTGAAAACTGCACATGCTTCGTAAAAGTCGTCTAGCGCAGACCTTTTCATACTGAAGAAGGCAACTGGAAATCATCTCGGAAGTCAGATATATATTCCCAAGAAAAAAGGTTACATTTTGGATGTGGTAAAGGCATAGCCATTTTGATGGGATCAACTTGATGGTCGATTGGGTGCTCATTAGTGAGCGTGATAGCAGACTGTGTTTCAGACTATGTAGTATGTACCTTGGATCTGCCATTTGGCAGTGCACTAGAGAGATATTAGACATATATTAATTATGAGAAATCATAGCACAAACAGTCCCTCCAATTGATTGAATTAATTGATTTTGATGATGATTCAGTAATAGCGATATCAAATAAATACGACAAATAATGGTTTCCAATAAAATACATGGTATCTTTTTCACGACGCGTCACTGACAAACATCTGAACGGGGGGCGAACCTTTCCACTGGGTGTCCCATGTCCAGATTGATACAGAAGCGAAGGCTTGTAGTGAGAAGCTGTAAAGCTGTGAGAGATTTTTGGCCCCAAAAACACGTTTTTGGTCTCTTTATTTATATAGATAGTATTATAATATAGATTAATATGGAATAGATACATGATGTTATCGTGCGACTGTGAGGAACTAATGTACCTTTAAAAAGGGTCAGTTATAAAATTACAAAAAAACAAGAGAATATAAATGCATAATATTTAGAGAGCTATAAGAACACTTCATTATTTTTGCTCTAAATTTAAAAAAAATTAAAATGCAAGAGTACTGATATGTATTATTAATTCTTGTTACGTTATGAACACTAAATTTTCGTTTCTAAGATACGCGTTATTAAGATGTCAGACTGTTGGTCCCTTAATTCGATATCCCTAATAAATGTGCTCACACTAAGGCAGTTTCATGGGTCTTAAAAAAGCATCTGATGCTTCCTGATCCAGTAAATGCTATGTTAGGTAGACTACCTTCTTCAGCAACAGAATAATCGTCGATGAAAATTCGGGTAAAGAACTAACGCTAAATCTTTCTTGATTCTCTAGAGGTCCGCTAGATGAAAATAATATCCTTCAGGTCTATGCTGCAATTAGCTGAAAAACTTTTAAATAAAAACATTAATAAAACATAATCAGATCTAAGTACATACATACATGCATACTATACAGCCTCCCGGAGTATAGCAATAATATATAACATAAACTCCTATACATCACAATGCATCATCACTAGTTTACACAAAATAAATATGAATTTAATTTACAGTCCAATTAGTACATTTTTATAACTTCATAAATAGGATACAGACGAAAAAGAAATATGAAAGAAAAGAGATATATTTATTTCGATGACAATTCATGACACCAATGGCCATAGTAACATTTAGTGAGCAAACAATACTATGTACACGATTTATATAAAGATTGATACAATACATTGACAAGTTCGGAAAATCAACTATGTATTAATCATCAATCGTCGTCATTTTATAATTTTTAAGAGTCTATTTTAAAAATGTTCCATCTCTTTAATATGCTGATAGCATATTACCAGAACATTAATCTATAAATAAAAGATAGCCCTACGAGCTTTCTTACAAATCATTCGAGATTTAACGATCGATTCCGCACCGAAAGGCGATGTCAGAGACAACCGCATTTGATAGATTTGGTCCTCATTATTCTTATTAGGTGATGATAATGTAAGGCACGCTCGCTACACTTATTTATTTATACTGGTCATTTCTGACCTCTAACACAACCAACAACAACCTTCACAACAAATCATCAGTACAAGCTCTTAAATTATTCAATTTAAATTCGTTGAACCTTTATATAACTATTTATTCGATTAGCGTATGCCTGTCTGCGGCCGTCTCTACTTGGAATTCAATTATATTCTTATTCCACATAACAAGTCTTACACCGCTCCACGAGTCTAACAGGACACCTTTATATTTTAAAAGTTCTCAACAATAATTATATCAAAAACATTATTCAGAAAGTAAATGGATGGAACCAATAGTACTCTATTACCTGCATTATTTATTAGCCTAGAAGTATAATTATATTTATTATCGTGAGAAATAGTTTCTTATCAAAAGATATAGGCTTATATCTTAATAAATAGTCTTCGATCAGGACAAATAAGCTCTTACTATTCATACATTTAAATCATACACATCACCAATGCAGTGTAATTGCAAATGACACTAGATCTAATTAAATAAAATTAATGTAACTCAGAAAGAAAACAGTTGCAAATACAAAGACTGACAAATAAATTTCAATCAAGTAGCCAGCATGAGAGCATAAATCTAACGTTAATCAAATTCAAAGTTCTCAGTATTTACTATTGAAATATAATCCACATTGCACAATAGAGACGACCAATCAATACATACATTTAAATAATGTAACTAAACTAAAGAATATATCTAGATAATCTAGGTACAGAATTCACTAATCATAAATAGATGAATTACACGGAACATGTGAAGTATTACTTAATCGATATAAATAAATGAATATAGCGTAAATAACCGAACGTATCTACACTATAAATTGAAAATATAGCAAACTAGTATTCAAATAAATCATGTTGATATTGAATTGCCCTGGCAAGAAGTCTTTATTTGCTTCCTAGATCGGCTAGCTGTCTTAGTCATCTAAACTTCTGAAGCATATCTTAATAACTAATGAGCATAAACCTATAGCCACCGCTTTACAATCCCCTATGTTCACTGTGGCTTAGTTAATACGACTTTTAGAACTGATTTATATTCTTTCTGCTACTACTGGATAATAATTTGTTGCTTAGTTTAATGTTATGCCTGTGCACGAGTGTAGGAGAATGTGAGCTGATGAATAAAAACAGCTCTAGTTAAATAATTAAGATTGATATAGTCACATAGACCTAAATGATGTCAGGGAGTTCTACATAATGACTATGAAACGTCATTAGAAAACGTCCCAAGTGCATATTTTTAAACTTTCTACTTACATAAGCATTCAAATAGATAGGCCTACTGGTTAAATTATCTTGTAATAATAATCACATTATGAAAACAAATCAAGTATAATGGATTGCCACTATATACTAATACTATACCAAATATCTCAGTTAGGCCTACATGGCTTTCGTACTGATATTCAAATATTCCAGGAAGACTCGACGTTAGTTTAGTGGTTTGTATAACGTAGCCACTCAAATCTCTTGAAACAAAATTCAAAGTAAATCACATTTACGAATCAACATTTTTTAGTTTAACTAATCTCTATTTACAAATCTAACGTAGGTAAAAGAATGTAGGCTGCAATAAATTTAGACTCATATTTATATTATGTTCACAACACTGTACAATTGTGTACATGTATTCACATGTTTAATTACTGAAAATTGAATATGGCGACAAAATACCCATATCACACAATATATAGGCCAACACATATATATATATATATATATATACATGTGTAATTGTACATTCAATATAAGCTTATACAATATACATACATATCTGTTGAATTTGTTAGAAGCATGCAAATATCCATGCTAAATTATTGTACACTGCGAGTCAATAAACCCATAACTTTGGCATTGGTAAACCGATTAAAACAATTCTTGCATCAATAGAATCAAGGTGAAATTTGCTACAAGATAGCATAAAGTGACTCTGTTAATTACTTATTTTTGCGTTAAACCAGTGCTTGAAAATGTACTCATTTAAGATGTTCAGTTTAAGTATGTCACTTGCTACAGAATGCTTCTGAATCTGTGACTTGACTAACAACAAAACAAACGATGTTATACAGGTAGGCCTACTGTCAACAGTCACAGAATATGCTCAAAATATCCTCATTTGACTCCAAAATAAGCTCTTATACGTCTGTGCCTGTCATCTATTGCGTGGTCCAAGAGACAGTTTGCTGCATGCTTTGCCAAACGTCTACCAGGCGCTGCTCTAACTTGTCCTCGGTGTTTATTTTCTAATGCAATTAACATAATTACTTTGTGTTGTCTTATATCAAATTTCATCCTGCTTCTAACCATGCACGAAATTTTTAGATCGGTTTACAAATGCCAAAGTTATGGGTGAAAGACGGCGCACATGTTTTGTTTTTACTCAGAGTGTATATTATTATATACATGTATATATAAATAATAATATATATAATATTATATATTATATAGATATCTTTATAAATAAAGAGAAAGAGAAGATTCTGTTTGTCTGGGATGCATTTGCACAGTTTTGCAGCTTTTCACTTCACACCTTCACTGTGTCAGTCTGGGTATGGGACACCCAGTGGAGGGGTTCGCCCCTCTCTCTCCACCCCTGTAAACATATGTCCGTGTATGATCCCCCTAGAAAGTGTTAATTACTTCTTGCATGTCATTTCCCTTCTCAGCATTTCCGGTACCGCAGCTAGTAATACATAAAAGTGAGTTCCTAAACAGTACTAGTCCATATCCAAGGCAATGAGTGTATTTGGTTAGAGTCTAAACATGTATGTCTAACATGAGACTAAATGGAGATTATCTTGCCCCAGAAGATAACAATAGTAATGTACGGGATTGAAGAATCCCAAGTGTAGGAGATTCATTGTATTGCAGCATTGCTTTATTGTTCTATATATTGTACCCTATTATTTTGTGTTAGTCGTATTGCATGTACTGATAAATATAATAAATTGTAAATTGCATAGTGTCAATTTGTCAAGACTTACCTCAAGACAAATCTTCTTCTGATCATCTGTGCCGAACGCAGCCTTGAGGTCATCAACCTTTGCACCCTGACCCTTAGACACGTTCGTAAACACCAGGGGTGTCTGCAGGACTTCATCTATGTCTGTCTCTCTAGAGCAACAATGCATAGCCAACATGATTATAATAATATATATTTAATAACAAAGGTTTAACATCTGTTTCCTCATCCATGGTTGATAGAGACCTCACTGTCCCTTCAGTTCCATATTCGACAATTACGTCAGATTCGACCTTCACTAGATAGGAACTCTGCTATTGAATTACGTAATGCCCTTGTCCAATCCAAGCTAGATTACTGCAACTCTTTGCTAAATGGTCTGCCTACCACATCCATTGTCTGTCTTCAATATATTATGTACAAGACGCTCTGGCTCGCATTGTGTGCAACACTACGAAATATCGCTCTCATACAACCACTCTTCTCAAAAGTCTGCATTGGCTTCCTAGCCCAGAACGCATAGAATTCAAAATAGCATCGTTAACATTTAAGGTACTTAACTTTGTTAAACCTTCTTATCCAACTGAGCTACTATCATCCTACCAACCCACACGCAGCCTTCATTCATCCGGCTATAATCTTCTAAAAGTGCCAGACATTCGAACTGAAATAGGTAGACACTCATTCAGCTGTGCTGCTCCAACACTATGGAATTCTTTGCCACAAGATTTGCGATCTTATACATGCATTACTACTTCCCAGGACAAGCTCAAAACTCATCTCTTCCCACTTTAGATCTGTTCTAATAGACCTCTTACCTTGAATAATTGACTTGCACTGTTTTGGATCTTGCTTTCACTTTTGGCATGTGTATTTGAAGAAGTGTTCTGATGGTTGAATGCTGCCTGTAGCTGTACATCCTGCTTGGGACTTCCCTGACATCGCCTTTGGGTGAGGAACCGGACGTTAAATCCACATTGATTGATTGATTCATTGATTAATCGACGTCTTTTGCCTTAGACTTCAAGTTTAAGTTTGAAGTTAGAGAGAACTTTATTTGGAAGTATTCTAACCGATGAACAACAAGTTTTGTATCAGTTGTTACCGAAATTAAAGTGTAATCCTACTACCTATGAAGAGATCCCACAACAGAACGCTTCCTCTGTGTACTGCTCTCACAACCAAAAATTTTATAAACAGAATGCTTTTTGAATATTGATCTTAGAATAGGTCCCTACCACTGTTTCAAGCTCCATTCTAGAAAGACTCAGACTCTATCAGCTTCTAATTTAGGATTTATTATTGTTGTATTGTATGTTATGTGTATTTTTAGCTTGTAACATGGTGCGTATGTCATAATGAAGTTGCTAATAAGCTACTACTACTACTACTATCCCTCGA
>JAQFZF010002379.1:0-12534 GCA_034695365.1 Enchytraeus norvegicus
CTATAATTATTATCTGATTCGATTTTATGTTCTGTTATATGTAATGTATTGCTATTGCTATGCGCATGTATGTATTTTCATCATTGTGCATCTGTCGTGATGATGTGTTACTAAAAATTGCTACTAATTTGGCAACCACAGCAGAGTTAGTTTGTTAGTTATTTTATTTCAAAACCACAATATTGCATGTCTGATACCTCCTTTGACTTCTCCATTAGTACAGATGGCCGACATGGAGAGGGCGGTTAGGAAGGTGACAGTGCAGGCGAGCAAGATGATGATGGTGCCCAGAGCTATCCCAGCCTGTCCAATCACCCAGCTGATCCTCATGAACAACATCACCCCGAATATGTTCAACAGGCAGCGCACCTGAATGAATGAATAATGTAAAACCTCATTAGAAAAAACTAATGAATCACCGAGCTATCAAGCAATAATACAACTGGATATTATTTTAAGTTCTAATTTAAAACTAGAACATAAGGAAAAGATGTCATAATGTTAAACATGGCGGCAAATGATAATTATAATAAATATTAAAGTTTTAAGATACTTGCTGTAACGTCCGACTATTTTGTACCTGCAAAAAATGCATACTTAGTGCTCTATTTAACTTCAACTAATGCATGCTATTATCTCAGTTAGATTTTATTACTTTAAACTCTAAAACTTGATATTACTGGTGTTAGCAAAGAATAGAGTAAAAGTAGTAGTAAAACTGGTATTAAAAGTAGTAGTAAAACTGGTATTAAACGTAGTAGTAAAACTGGTATTAAAAGTAGTAGTAACACTGGTATTAAACGTAGTAGTAAAATTGGTATTAAAAGTAGTAGTAACACTGGTATTAAACGTAGTAGTAAAACTGGTATTAAAAGTAGTAGTAAAACTGGTATTAAATGTAGTAGTAAAACTGGTATTAAAAGTAGTAGTAAAACTGGTATTAAAAGTAATAGTAAAAGATTGGACATACATTGTAAATATACATTGGACATAAATTATGTCATTGGAAGTGGAATCGTGGATTCCACTTTTCTATTCACCGTACAAAGAGAATGTCTCTGACACTATCCCTTTGATACGGAAACAGACGTTAAACGTCGTACAGCATTACAATGATGGAAGAATGGTAAAAGCTACTCACAAACACTCCTATGATCCATCCAAACTTTGGCGCTGCTTTCTTTGGATCAACTGCCGGGGTTCCAGCTGAGGTCGCATCCAGTTCGTCTCCAGCCACTCCATCTACCAACTCGTCCTAAATTAAGTAAATAAAATTAAATAATATGCTCAAAATATTAAATAAAATGATTTGGTATTTTATATTTTTATTCTGTCTACCCCAAAAAGGGAGAAAAATTAATTTAAAATTATCAGACATTAATAATTTCAGAAACATTTCTTACAATGAAAAATAATTATTTCGAAAAGTTTTCTTACTGTGCATTACGCGGCGGCGGTAAATATAAATTCAAAAACAAATTAAACGCATATGGATGGATATTTGAGGATAAGAATTACGAGATAAACACTAATTCAAACACAAATAGCACATTAACAATAGGTGACCACTAACCGGCTATAATGATGAATCTCAATTTTGTCATATTTGTGCTTAGTCAATATAATTAATCAATTAATCATAAACAATAACAATTGTAAACAAAACACCACATACCGTATCAAGTTCATGGAGCTCCAGGAGGGTGGGTCTTTTCCTCAAAGCTCCGCCCACCGATGAGACCACGGGAACGTCTCTATAGTGATCCACGTGGGGTGAGAGGTCCATGGACTTATCCGGGTGTTGCTTCATCCTCAACGAACCTATCCCATCCCCTCCTATATGAAATCTAGCAATAGATGGAGTGCTGGGAGGGCTGGAAGCACTTCCAGTTGAACCGGAAGTCTTGTGGTTGTTGTTGTCGGTGTTGGTAACGTTGAAGGTGATTCCAGCTTTGTCAGATGAAGGAACGGGGTCCCTGAAGGAAGTGGTGGTTATATAAGCATCGTTCGCCATCTGGGGAGCGAATCTGTGCTTCTTCTTGACTATATCTGAAACAAAATAATAGGGTTGGAAGTGAAAATAATTTTTTTAAGGAGGCATTGAAACACATTTTCTTTGTTCATCTTGACGTCACATACTATATTTTTAAATCAATACGGTAAAATAGCAACTAAAACTAACACATTTATTTATCTATTGAATATTTGAATATTAAACTACATAGTACACACTATGATTATTGCAGGCTTGCTTTGAAATAATCAAATAGAGGCTTCAAATAAATGTATTCGAGTATTATTGCACAAGTCCTGCCGCAATAATAATGATGAGCCGATAGAAGGTTATCATACTTCTAAAATATTCAGGCGTTAAAAAATTGATTGGCGTAAATTTCTCTAATATTAATATTTGATAGAAATTAGTAATGTGTGAAGACTGTCCCATAGTGTCTATGCATGGATTATGCATGTATGTATTTATGTATGCATGCACATATGTATTATGTCCCGCATGTATTATGCATGTATGTATTTATGCATGTATGCACTATGCATGTATGTATTATGTCCCGGATGTATTATGCACGTATGTATGTATTTATGTATGTATGCATGTATGTATTATGTCCCGGTTGGATGGCCGAGTCGATAGCAAGCTTGCCTGATAAGCAGGAGGTCATGAGTTCGATTCCCAGCCGAGTCCGTCTCTGACAGTATCCCTGGGTACGGAAACAGACGTTAAACTTAGCTTTTTATTATGTCCCGGATGTAGTGTGCATGTATGTATTTTGATTACAGACTGAAGGAACACCGAACTCATGTAGTACTTTATAATGTAATAACAAGTAAGGTCCAACAAACTAATATAAAAGAACAGTCAACATATTACAACAATTACTCAACCCTGTTGTATCACAGCAACGCTAACACCGAACTAACTGAGATCTATATTAAGCAACATTTGAAACTCATCACAAGAAAATGAAATACATGAGAATGTAATTTAACATCAGGATTAACTTGAAAGACTTCTGTAAAGTACAATTATTTCGCTATTTAACCTTAAATTTGAGATTCCTTGAGGTTCTTAATTGAAATTTTAAAAAGTAGACATATTTGGTTGAAATATACACAGTTGAGTAGATTGACAATCTAACTTTCAAAACGGATTTAGAAGAGTATAGAAACAGCTAGATATGATCATGTAAGGATGTAATAAGTTCAATAATTAAATATAACGGATTTACAAAGATTCTCCAAAATATGTAGATTTAAATGGTTGAAATCTAACTGAACAGGCAAAGCCATAATACAAAATCTTCTATGCCTATAAAGAATTCATAAAAGTATAAAGCTAAGAATTCATACGAGATTTCAAATTGTATTAATCCATCGAAGAAGATTTTGTAAAGTCGCAGATCTTCTAGGCCTGCAAAGAATTCATAAAAGCAGATATTTAAAAGTTCGTACAAGATTTTGTCTTGCAAAGTGAACTAATTCTATCAGAATCGATTCTACTGTCTATAGATGCAGACCTTCTATGCCCACAAAGAATTGATAAAGATTCTAGAATAATTCATGTAGTGTCTGTCGAAACCGACTCAAAATAATATTGGAAGGACTTCAGAGAAATACACGAAAATTCCAACAAGATGATGATGGGAAGAACAAAGAGTTTCGATGAATACAGCTATGATAAAGAGAGCTGCCTCGAATCTTCTGAGTCTGACCAACATGTTGCAGCCTTGTGCAAGCACTGTGGTAGAAAGTTTGGCTCAGAGGTCACCAGATGCCACCAGATGTGGTGCGAGAATATTCAACAATCTCGGGTTAATCCACCATCTCCAAGTAAGTTATATTCGGAAAATTTTATTACTTTTCAAATTAATTTTAAAGTATATTATCTTAAAATTGTTTGTGGAAGAAAACCTCATACATGGTAGTACCTACAAAAGAGCCTCAGTTATTGGATGGGTATTAGACAAGACATATCTGACCAGAGGTTCAAACGACAGAGACGAATGGCGCGCCATGACCTCCAACGCCTGGATTCAAAGTGGAACCTAAAAGAAGACGAAGAATTACTTCAATTTATTTAGTTGTTTTAATAATTGAATTTATTTCTAGACTACGGTACTTTTAATAAGGGCATTACGTCTTATTTGTTGTTTCTAATGTAATTCACTAGACTACCGAATTGTATTGAATTTTGTATTGTATTTTGTTCTACTGTATTGCATTAGATTGTATATTTGTATTCCAGCAATGATGATGAAGCCATGCGATGTTGGCTGTGAGGCTGAAGAACATGACAGGGGGGATAGTGACGAAAACAAGAACCAATGCAACGACAAGAAACACAAATCCCACGACAGATTTGAGTCAGTTTCTCGTGGGGAATCCCCCAGACCATCATCACCAACACCCCCTCCCCCTCCCCCTCTACCACCGGTAAAACCCGTAGATAAAAGAGTGAAAACTCCCAAGCCCCCTGAAAGGAGATCATTTAGCACCCCTGACATACACGGGAGGTATCTTAAGCCCACCAAGAATGTTCCAAGTTTTAGAGAAAATCCAATGAGTCCAATCAAGGCAAAGTTTAGCCAAAAATCAAAGTCACATTTAGGAACAGCAGTTAATAAATGTCAGGTGTATCAACCTTGTCTTACAGAGGCCGTCCAGACTGAGTTATCAAAGAGGCTTTCATCCGTGAGTCAGCTAGATGAAAGAGGCTTGGATGAGATAGGAATGTTGAATAGCAGTGAATGTAATACGAGTAATCAAAACCACCAGGTTAGAAACACGATGTGGCAGTCCGTTCCACAGAGTAGGGTTCCACAATACGCACCAGCGGGGTATCAGTTCGTTCGATCACCATCGGCTATTGATTACAGAAATCGATCTCCAACTTTTTCAGAACAAAGTCATCGATCACCATATGGGTCACCTGATGCCACTCTTGCAAACAGTCAATCAACCATACAGGCGGATCCTAGTCCTGTAAATTCCTGGCAGCAGCTTGCCCAGGCATCTCATTTGATTTCATCGTGGAGACAATTTGAAAGGCATTCCAATAGTATGTCTCCAACACGACCAGCTCGACATTGGCACAATTACGCAGGTTACGGTGAACTTCCAAGATATAGTCTAGTTGACCGTCCTAATGAGTATCATAGGCAGACTCTACCAAACGTTAGGTCGCAGCGGATAGATGTTCCTCAGGTAACGACCGTCTTGCAAGAACAAGCTGAATCTCCAAGGGGATCGTCATCTAGCCAACATCAGAACTCGCCTGAAAAAGAAACGGAGGTGAGCCTTCCTCCGAGCCAGCTGAGGCAGGCTATGGAGATGATCAAAAGAAAGGAGAGTTTGATGAATGTTGGGATGATGCAAAGATGTCGACAGCAGATTGAATTAAGACAGCACGAGCATCAGGTAAGACGACGTCAACAGATCATGACTCGTCAAAATTTGATGCAGAGGCAGTTGCAACCTACTGATCATCAGAGTCAACGGTTTCAGCAACAACGAATGTTCTCAGAACAACCGAAGCAGGAACAGCGATCGATACATCTGATACAGAATAGGAAATGGGTGAAAGATGGAGCATCAGGTAGGTGGCTTTTGTGCTCTGAACCTGTGATTGTCGAGCCACCGTCGCAACCAATAAGCCATCCAAGGACACAGAGAGAAACATACACACCACCGATACGATTACTAAGACAAAGAGAGGGACATAGCCCACACGCACGCACACCCAGACATAGCGAAGGACATTCACCAGGACGTTCAAACAAACAAGGAAAGACACACAGTCCAAGAGAGGGACATTCAAGGAAACATAGAGAGGAACACGGGGACACGCACAGGTCCCGGCACAGTTCTCCAACAGAGAAGAAAGAAACGAAGAATAAGAACATCGCCGTTAAATTAGCTAAAGAAGCATTAATGTGGATGAGAGGGTAGTTTCAAACAAGTAGAATTAATTTTAATACTTATACTAGGTATAGTTACTGAAAACTTCTTTTAAATTACTTTGATATCGCACCTTGAAATCGTTGTCAGGTAATGAACCGGACGTTAAATCGTTGTTTCATTTGATTCGATTACCTAAATGTCTGATCGGTTACATCATAAGAGTCAGATATCACAGCGAAATTAAATTAAAACAAATAATGATCTTCAAAATTTTATCAGTCAATTAATTTTGTCCATCTGACGCTTAATAGTAAGACTTAATTATAATTATCGATATCACATTGTACAATTAACAAAAGCGCTTATGAGACATAGTTAAGAGTGCGCTTATAAAACTTCTGAACTAAAGGCACCATTTACCTTTTCGAGCATATATTCCTAGAGAAATTGGCTAAATTATAATTCTCACACATTTATAGAGTTTATAAGATAAAGGCCAACGAAAAATATGGTAAACTAATATTGTGAGAAATTAGACTTCTGCGCATTAAGAAAAATAACGTTAAGAGTGAATAGTAACTAAATAAATAAATAATGTCAGGATTAAACCTTGACAAAGGCAAAACCTGTAGCAAGTTTTTAATCTTGCATATTTCGATGTATATACAATACAATACAATATGAGATTAACGTTCGTTTCATCATCTGGCAACGATATCAGGGGCGTCTGCATCAGCACAATTGTGTATTGAACTGTGTGCGCTATATATGACATCTGGTAGGGATTATGTTCAACTGAATAAACGACTGTAAGCAATGAGAAAATGTAATGCCTATTGCAAAAAATTAAGAAGATGGAAGGTCTGGGCTAAATATCGGGATCAGCTCCGCTCCTACTTTCGGTAACGAATACGGCACACCACGTTTACCTTTCTTATATGGACTACAGATTACATTAAATTTTAATCCAGACATACCGAAGGAAGCTAATGCATAAGCTAAATTTAACGTCTGTTTGACTATCGCAAGATACTGTCGGAGATGGACCTTTTTGGGACCCGAACTCATGACATCCTGCATACCGAGCAAACGTATTACCGACTATGCTATCCAACCTGGACCTGTATACATATTGGCATATTGCCGATGTTTGAAATTATCATACCCTACATAGTGGCATTAAATACATTATAATTATTAAAATACATCTAAATTCATACTTGCGGACATAACTAAATTATCAGAGAGTTACGATAAATCATAGATCTAATAGTCTCTGAACTAACTTAGTTAAAAGCAAGAGTTGGGCTATATTAGTAACTGCCTTTTATAGCCAATGTGTGATCCTAAAAGTAACAGCATTAATGGTAATGAAAAGTGTCAATAATGATATCATTTTATCTTCGGGGATTAAAATATGTATTAATTAACTTTTAGATTCAATCAAATTTCAAAGGATATGATTTGCCCATGCGCTTATTTATATTAAAGTTCTACTATAGTGTAATTATCTGCTTAATATTTATATGTAGTATACATGATAATTCATTATAACGGCTAGCTCGGATTATTCTAAAGAAGATAGTAACCAAAATTTTTTAATCAGTAAATTAAATTCCTTAGGTTGTTAATAATTAAAGTCAAGTATTTTAATTCGATAATTAAGCTTATATATTTAAAATTTACCTCAAGGAAAAAATTTAAGTGAAGCGTTTAATTTAATAATTAAGCCTATTTATTTTGATACAATATCTATAAAATAAACTTCAGTAATGATGAAATGTAGACCTACTGTGTGTGATCGAATTAGTGAAGGACCTATCGATTGACTTAAGACTGACTTTCCTTGGGAAAGACCTTCCTTGAAAGAATGTATTCTCTCATTGACATCAATAAAAGAAGTGAATCTTTTGAAACTTTCTGACAACTGCCGCAGTATTGACTTCACTTGCTGAAAACTCTCGAAGTAATGACTTAACTTGCTGACAACTGAGCAAGAATTGACTTCACTCTCTGATAACTGCCGAAGAAAAGATTCTACTTGCTGACAACTGTCAAAGAAACGACTTTACTCTCTTACAACTCTCGTGTTGAATGCAGTTCGAATTACCGATAAGACGAATACTGCAGTAACAGATATAGTAAATAATTATTCTGTGGTGATGCTTCGTCTATGTAACGGTCTATGCCGGGCTTCTGATAGTACAGTATAACATTTAGGATGTAAATTAAAGGAAATATCTAGAAATAGTAAAATATTTATCATAGTAAGTTCAGCCAATCTGCTATCCAATTGCTATCGGCTGATAGTACATTATCGGCTGATAGCACATTGGTTGAGTGCCAGACTGGGGTTCCATTGGTTCACGGTTCGATTCCCAGGGCTAGCCCGTCACTGATGCGGCCGTTAGGATGCGAAACTGATGTTAATTTCGGCCTTAGCCTTTTAGCCTTTACTTCGGTAAATTTGAGTAAGCAGAATTTAACATATTTTAAATTAAATTAAATTAAATATACTCGCTGGTCAACCAAACGATCATACCCTAAATACTGCGATTCGATTGCTTAGATATATATCCGATCAAACCTTATCTCTCGTTTATTTCTACAAAATCCTATTGTAATTAATTCACGAAAATAAAGAAATATCACAAAATAAAGATTCAGTATTACTAATCTTACTAACAATTACTCAAAATACTGTTAACGGAAGCCCTCGTAAAATAGTCGGCTCATTACTCAAGGAATCTTCATGCAAACTGCTCCATAAATCAACCAATCGATCAATCGATCAATCGGCTAATCGATCAATTGATCAATTAATAGTGGATTGTGTACAGTATTATCACATCTCAGATGTGTCTTCGTAATTTGTACTATCACTGTATGTGGTCAGTAAAATAAAATACTAAGCTCAAATTTACGTGTAAGCCAAAAGGTAAATATAAAGATCCCGAGGGAAGTTTGCGGTTTTAGCTTCAAATTAAATCAATGTAACAGAATCTCTATAATGCGTTATGTACCTTGGCCTTGAGAATTTTCATTCATGAAGTTGAAGTGTCACAAAAACTCACATTCCTGATGTAGTCAAGTTCAAATAAAAATTGACATAATTGATTTGTATAAGTGCTTGCTAAATAAAATGTATACCTAGTCACCCAGGCCCATCATTTCAAGCAATAAATCAATGAGAATAAATTAACGTTCGATTCCTCACCCGAAGGCGATATCAGGGATAAATTTGAGATCATTTTATTAAATAGTGGTCTTGCAGACTATAGATTTTTAAGATGATCTGCATCTCTCAATAGAGGCTCACAATCTACTTATAAAATACAAATCCTATGTTAAAAACTCTGGTTTTTGGTTGAGCATACATGTCTATCTATTCAGTTCTCTGCCACGTGGCAGGTCCAAGACAAAAATTCATACACACAATCAACTATCTCGCTCTTTAATGAGCACACCATCGACCACCCAAATAAGTCCATCTCATCACAAAGGCTAAAGTTGCCTTTTTCATACCTAAAATGATGCCCTTGTTCAAGGAAAATATACGTTTCTGAGGTGATTTTCCATTGCCTTCCTCTCAAATGGATAGTTTAGAGAAAATTGAATCTGTAAATACTTGTCAATATTTAATCAAAAGTCATTGAAATACTTGGGCTAGGTTTACATTGCACTTTGTAATCTCGAGAGCTTAAAACTTGTGCTCTGTTGTATGTACCAAGGTCTTTTGTAGAGGCCTCGAAGACACAGACGTTAATCACCTAATTATGACACAACGTTTATAAACTGCTACAACACAAACAAATGATCAAATACTTTATTGCCTTGTCAATATTTAGTCAACACAAAATATTATTTTCAACCATCAACAACAACTTGTGGGTCGCTGCAGAAAGAAGGACCAATATTCTATTGACCATTTAGATTTTGTTTAATTAATGCACTATAGGGCCTATAATGCTATATAAAGTTTGACGCACCTGTTATTTAGTTTATGTTCGAATATTATTAATATTGTCTCTATTAGGTTTTATTTATTACAAATAAAGAGATACCTATATATTATTTGACATTGCCAATTTTGCTATATTAATGCCAATCATAACCCAACCACAACCCTAATTCTACAATAAAAATTAAAAAATTGTTTTAAAAAATTTGAATTTAGCGCCAAAAAATCAAAATACAGTATCACTGTATAATATATAGTTTGACAGCTGGCAGAACAAGTGCATAGTGAACCGCTCCTTCAACAACAAACATGTAAATATACATATTCCACTTACTCATCTTCTTTTTTCTTCTTTATCAACTTCTTTGCTTTCCTCTCAACAGGCAGCAGCTGTAGTGAAAAATAAACTAAATATTAATGAAATTATAAAACATTAAAATAAAGTTAAATCATTTATTTGAAAGTTATTTGATCATTATAATTATAAAAGTTTAATAATGAATCGAAAGTTCAATCGATAAATATATAAAATAAAAACTTAATCATAAATGAAAAATTCAATTGAAGAACGAGTTTGTAACATTATTCGATAGTTTACATATCGTAAACTAGATAGTCGATTGAGTAGCATAGTATCTCTTACAGTCTGTGGTTGCAGGCTCAAACTACACCCAAGACCGCTGAATGAAACTTCAGCAAGCCACTGATACCTTACCTGATCTCATCGTTAGATAATGAAACTTATGTTAAATCCATAATGTAAAGACGACAGATAGCCGTTTCGAGAATGTTACCCAATTCAACAATTACAGTGCTGTTAATTGTGGTGTTTAAATACTGCAAACAATAGGATGTGACATCTAACATTGACGTCAAATCAAACGATGCAGCGACCTTAGCGTTTGTCTTATAATTTTTTACTCTCTTGCTCTGGCTAATGGACTTGTATCATTTCAGATCATTTCTCTTCAATCTATGCATTGGCAAGTGTGTTCTGGTGGTATAGAACTGCTTGCAGCTGCATAGTTTGCTTGAGACGTCCCTGACATCGCCTTCAGGTGAGAAACCAAACATTAAATCCCCATTGTTTTGTATTAGAATGCGTCTGGATTTCTTCAAAATTAAAATGATAAATTTACTAACCTCTGCATCGCTATCAGAATCGTCAGATCCCTCACTATTATCACTTCCATCATCCTCCTCTAGTGCCTCGCCATCTATGAAATCATCATCACTGTCTACTTCTTCTTTTGCTAGCTTTTTCTTCTTGTTTGTCGTTTTGCCTTTGCCGACGATCTTCGACTCCATTTTACCGTTTAATTTATTTTTTACTTCCACTTTATTTTTCTTATTCTTAGCCTGGTTCTTTTTGCCGGCGGGTTTCTCAGCGACTTCTGATTCCGAATCAAACTCATCCGCCATCTGTTCATACAATCAAAGAGTCATTAGAGAGAGAGAGAGAGAGAAAGAGAGAGAGAGAGAGAGAGAGCGAGAGAGAGAGAGAGAGAGAGATATTAAAATCGCTTACAAAGCAATTATTATGAAAATTTACAGACAAAGTAAATAGCTAGTTAACTGACATGCAACAACTAAGGAGAAAACCAACCTATCTATCTATCTAGTGCTCCGCCAAGTGGCAGGTTCTGTGAGTCCAATTTCTCCATTACTCTCTATCGCTAGCTTTTCGTTTCATGACATCATAAGTTCCACCTTCTTTTAAATCGTCTAACATTCCAATATGGCTTCGTCCTCGTCCTTTTCTTCCATCAAACTTTCCTTCTACAGGGTTCCCACCCAAAGGCCAAATCAAAATTCCCTGACTTTTCCCTAACTTTTCCAGATTTAAATTATTTTTCCAGATGACATATCTTAATGATTCGCGCGTTAAAAAATCGCTGTTTAGGGTTTTATACACCATATTGTCTATATTGAATCTCAAAATGTATCTTTATAAGGAAAATTGACTGTCTCACCTGCACAGCGGCTTAATTGACATTCAACCCACAGTAATTAAATATAATTCACAACTTAATTTGCATGTCTGTAATAGTTGATACTGAATTTACGTAGTAGAATGAGACAGTGGCAATCAGATTATGACAAGTACTTGTATACCCTGACTGGTCAGTCAAAGAATCATGAACCTGGTAAAAGAGAGTAGATTCAGTAACGCAATGGTTCTTTGTTGAAGTCATATTTAGACTGTTATTTAATTGAACCATTGGTGCTGTTCACGCACTTATTACATGACATTAACTTAAAGATGATAAATTGATGGAGGATGCTAAGCCTATATAGGATGCTGCATAAGAAACCTGCAAGTATTATTTAAACAGAGAGAGAGAGAGAGAGAGAGCAGTAAACTCATTCTGCACAATGTCTATGACAAAGATATGTAGGATTGTAAAGAGCTACTACAGATGATGCCAGTAATATTAATGTTCTGCTGCCTATGCATGATGATACTTCTGATAATGCAGACCATACATTTAATATAAAAATAAAGCAACTTTTCATTCAACCACTGGCGATTCAGCCCTATCGAATGTCTTTAGATATTTTCGAATCGACTAGTTTGGGTGTATAGATTTTGATCTAAACATAGACACAATATGTTCAGGTCAGAATTCATAGATGTTATCCTTGTGTAGAAT
>JAQFZF010002380.1:0-12533 GCA_034695365.1 Enchytraeus norvegicus
AATTATTTTATTACAACTTTTGTTGACTTTCAACCGCGGACACAAAAGTGCCCTTTTTGAAATATTCACCCATATATGGGTTATAAGGAAGCTATCTCGAAAACTAGAGTTAGCATTTCTTAATTCATAAACATGGGCTCTACCATACTCTTATATTGGACCGAGACGTAGTTATAACGGATACAAGTAGGCTACAAAAAAATGTACGTAGGCTACATGTAGGCCTAGGCCTACCCGCGGTCTGTTCAATGTCGTCATTGTCATGATGGAGTCTTGTCATTAATACACTATATTCTTTACAGACTTTATTTATGTCGAATGTTGTTTTCCAAATTGGCGATGGAAGTGAAAGTATTGCTAATTATTACGGTTTACAATAATTTATTGTTCTGTGGTTTTATTCTATTGCGCGCAAGCCTTGCCGTTTGTTAGTCGTGATTTCTATATTTATGTACATGTACGTGTAAATATTGTAGAATCATTGAACGTTCAATAACAATAAAATTCTCGCTATTAAAATAAACTGATCGTTTGTCATCATGATCGCAATAGTAGACATTGGCCTATAGTTAGGCATTCCAGAGTAGAAACTAGGCACAGGCCTATGTATAGGCTCCTAATATACAACATAGGCGTACATATATTATAGCGATTTATATATCTCTCGCTCCATAGACTGCACTACCAAATGACATGTAGCAGGCACATAATCCTACTCGGTCTGTTGTCACGCTCATAAATGAGCTCATCTTAGTGGTCTATCAACATGTTGTTGATTCCATCACATTGGCCTAGCCGTCGCCTACGTCGTTATCAACACGTATTATTAATCGATCACGAGGTTGATGGAAGAAAATAACTTGTTTTGCATAAAGATTAAAGTTTGGATATATGGCCGTAAATAGATAATTAAAAATCGAACAGTTAATCGAACAGTTAATGGCGGATCTAGGCCTTAATAGGGGGTGGGAGGGGCAATTATGCGCATTTTGTATCAGGAGGAGCCAGGCAAGATCGAGGGAGAGGGCAAGCATAATTCAGGTAGGGGCGTATAGGCCAAAATATGGATTTAATGCATAACTGATCAAATCGAGGGATCACAGCCCCCCCCCCCTAAATCTTGTACAGTCACCAATGGCCAGGCCTATTGATATCTATGCCTCCATACTTTCATCCTTCACTATTATCATATACCATAAGATATAAAATGATATAAATTCTTGGCGATTTCAGAGATAGCAATCTAACGTTATACTGCTATAAGTCTAGAATCTAGGATCTAGATAATATTTGGACAACTTCAATCTAAAATCTGGTTATCAACAAAAAGCGAATAGGCTAAGCAGGTGGTCGGAATTGAGACAACCACAAAACATAGAAAAAATTCATATTAAGATAGCCTACCATTATACTCGTCAAATCGACAATCAAAGATGACAAACTATTGAATCAAAATAAGATAAATAATAATAGGACTAATAATACGATAAATTCGATAAAACCAGCATCTACTACTATTAAAAGAAATACTATTCGTTTATTATAACAGTTGATTTACGCAGATCCTACGCAATCCTCTGAACATAAATCATCAAGTCGCCTAACATGACAGACACATGAGCTAGAGAAACAAATTTTACATAATCGGCTTAAAAACCAAATGATATAAAATATTACTGGAGAGATGCAGATATGATAGATAATAAGATTACTTGGACAAAAACATGAAGTTCTGAAATTGTTTTCCTTTGTCTGTTTTAGCCAATATTATATATTTGTAATGATTTTGGATAACAATTCTGATATTGCTTGATTTCTTTTATTGCAGCAGTTATTTTTTGCATTCACGTTTGGGTGGACAGGCCGGCAATTCAAATGTTGTTCGAGACGTCCCTGATGTCGTCGATAGATGATGAAACGGATGTTAAATTCACATTGATTGATTTCTCATATGATGGAATAAAAAATGTAACCAACGGTTTGATGTTAATTTTAGGAAGACCTTAATTTAATATCAATTGTAATAATATAACTAAGGATTTGTCAATCATTATAATAACAGTTCTGGGAGGGACCCAATCAGTTAAATCACAATAATAATATTTCACAATCAGTTAATGCAGTGGCGTAACTACAGGCGGGCCAGTGCTCCAGGGCCCGAGGGGCCCTGCCTCAATTATTGAAAAGAATTGAGACCTAAGGTCCTAGGCTAGGGACCAAAGTTTATATCTTGCCCCAGGGCCCGATTTGACCTGGTTATGCCACTGAGTTAATGACAATAATAATAATAAATATTAATAAAGATTTAAGATTCCTTTCCTTATCCAGCGATGATGTCAAGGACGTTAATCAATCAAACAGTGATATATGGTGTAGCATGGAGCTAGCTGGCTCCATGCATGGAGCTAGCTGGCGCTAGTTGTTGGTGGTTGATCACCGGACATGCTGACAGTGGACGACTGGCCGTAGTCTCGAGCACCGAATATAACACTACCTACCCGCACGTTACTGCTGCCTACCTCTATCTGTGATCAATCAATCAAAAAGAAATAAGTCAATAAATGAACAAATGAATCAGTCCGTAAAGACCTGCTCTAAGAGGGATCTCCGCAGGTCGGTGGCAGCTTATGACTTGTTCGGAGGGGTTGTTGAATTCGAGCACAACACTCCATACCCAGATTTATGTTGCTAACCCTACGATGTGGTGTGGCTGCTTGAAGGCTGAAGGTATGTGAGCCCTTCACCCCTCCAAATGGGAGGATGGATAATTAATTAATATATCAGTTAATTATGAATGAGTAAACAAAAGAATTAAAAGAGTGGCAAACCAAATCACATCATTTTATAACAACCAGGTTGGATAGCTGAGTCGGTAGCATGCTTGCTGATAAGCAGGTCACGGGTTCGCATCCCATCCAGGTTCATCCTAACAATATCCTTGGATACAGAAACAGACGTTAAACTTAGCTTTACAGCTTTTGCATATATGTGCATCCACAAGACATATTTAGTCTATTTTGTTAGTCATCCTAGCTGGACAAAGCGGACAATGATGAGAAAGAAGCAGACACTCAAGGTTTTGAAATATTATTTAGCACTGCCGTTCTTCATTAATTTTCTTTTTGGACAATGTAATACAAACACTCACAGCATGTTCAAAGTCTGCAGACATGCCCATACTGAGTTCTACTGACGTCACATCTAGCTTCAGGTTCTCACAAACCTGTCTCCGACTTTCTATCAGCCGCTGCGAGAAATACAACAAGACAACATTGTGTATAATTTTGCGCCGAAGGTTCGGGCGAGTATTAAAATTTACGGTAACGTTATGGACGAAAAAATTTAAAAGTAATCATCTGTAACGTAAGCATAGACAAGGAATTACCTATACAGAGAGTTTAAGTTGTTAGATGAAGCTAGACAAAGTAGAAATGATCAAAATCATGTGAGAACAAGAACTGTGGAAAACCATGACCGTCAATGCCTGGAACTGGCACGACACCTGAAAGAAGAGAAGAAGGTTTCAAAGGTAATTTCTCATCATATATAAAATCAAACATGTCTCAAGCAGAACATGTAATTAAAAGGCTAGCACATATACTGGAGTATATGGCTGAGCCGATAGCACACCGGTCGAGTGTTAGACTCGGGATCAAGGTTCGAATCCCAGGGCTCACCCGTCACTGATGTAGCCATTAGGTCTCTAAACTGGCGCTATATTGGCCTTTGGTAACATATAAAGGATGCGATTCATATTATAGTAAATAAATAATTAACAACATAGCCTACCTGGAAATCAGGGTTCGGACCTTGAGTAACATCGTGATCAAAAGCCCCTATCGTCATCAACCCGATGAACTCCAGCTTAGGGCACTGTGTTATAACGTGACTCACTATATCAGTGGCTTCTGCTGGTGCACAACCGTGCTTACCTGTAAAAATTTGAAATATTTTCAGAAGTTGACTCTAAATTTGACACAATATTGATTTAGTAACAATAATGTCTAAATTATACTAACGTAGCAGTATAGCGAATTGGAAACAAAAATTCTCTTCAAGATAATATGGTATAAAACTATAAAGTTATATGTCATGAGCGAGTAACCGCGTTGATTGCTAAAAGTTAACACAGTATTAAATTTGGCAGATAATCATCAGTTAGCTCTTGAGTATTTTATCTCAGAATACAAAATAAATATATGCGCATTTATTTTACATATATATACATTTCAAGCAACATACTTTCTTCATCACTTGTGTTGATTTGAACCATGACCTTGAGTGGTAGTGATTTATTTTGTTTCTCCCAGGCCGTATTGAGAGCTGCAGCAAGCTTTGCACTGTCTACTGTCTCTATCATATACAGTCCAGGAATATCTGCGAGATCAATAAATCAATAAATCAATAAATCAATCAATCAGTCAAGCAAGAAATCAATCAATCTAGCAAGCAATCAATCAATACAATCAACAAATCAATCAATAAATGCCCACAGTGCAATTTACACCCAGGATATTTAATGTAAATAAATCAATCAATATAGGCCTGTCAGTCATTGACCGTCAATCAATCAATCAATCAATCAATCAATCAATATGTACATTTATAAAGTGCAGCCCTATGCAGAATGCCACAGTATCTCAAAAAGGATAATAGAGAGTCAAGTAGCTTAGAACTGAACAATGTGTAGGCCTACAGAACACTTCATTTTATTAATTAAAAATGATACGTTTAAATTTTTATAACCCTTCATTTATAGTTTACTAGAAGGAAGGCCCTTCAAAAGAGTACCACAAAACAGAAAAATCGAATAGCTGTAGGCAATTGGCAAAGAACTATTATTAATTATTAACTATTAACTATAGCTATTAGACTATTAAAGAACAACAGGCCAGCTCGCACTCCTGGTCTACGACTTGGAAGGTACGCAAAATTGCGTAGGCCAGGTTTTGGCTGTCGTTAAAATGCTCTTCATGTCTATAAGGAAATCACCTTACTCACAATCACGGCACACCATTAAGATGAAAAACAAAAAAATGCAGCCTATAATTTTTAAAAAAGCTACACGATTATGAAAATGAGTGAAATAATAGCAAAAAGAAGAAATAGCCAACCTATTATTTTATTGACTTTGTTTCGCTGAAGGTGACCAATGAAATGCCATCTTATATCTTTACAGTTTTCCAGTATCTACAATATACCATATGACAAATAATTAATGAGAGATATTAACAGTATCTATGACAGTAGTTCTCAACATGCGGGCTGTGGTCTAATGATGGTCTGTGAGTGTCAAATAAAAAATTAATGTTCTTCAAAATCAAACAATTTAAAACAAATGTTAACAATTTTGCAATAATATCAACTTCAATAATTTGTTGCCTAATAGTAATATAAATCTTCAGTGAGGATATTATATTTTGTATGTATGCTAAGTCTGCTGCAGTAAATTTATACATTATATGACTTTTTGAGCATCGGAAGTCCACGGTCGGCTAAAAAAGACCAAAAATTTAAACAAAAAGATAAGAAACCTTGAAAAGATGTGCATCCAATGTGTGAAAATTAAATTTATTAATTATTACGTACTGTTTTATCTTTTCCCTTTTGTTCAATTTCTTGAACCTAGACATAACATACAGAAAAAACTAAATAAATATGCATTCACAATCTGTCTAGTCATCTGAGTATGTTTAATTATTTCACAAGTTAATATCATATTTTTCATAGTATCTGAATATTTTAATCTTTACTAGATCAAATCATTACCAGTAATTCAAATGTCTTTTATACAGCACATCTTAATAATGTCACAATTCTAAGCACTTAATTTAAGGGGCTTTATTAACCATAGAAATGATAGCGTATAGAAGTAAAAAAATAGACTGGTAACAAAATACTGTAGATAAATTAAATCTAAGAATATTTAGTAAGAACATTTATTTATTTTATAAATCAATTGAGATCATAATATTCAAGCATAGCTGACAATTTTAATCGCCATTAGGTGCGATAGCCAGGATTGTTTCCAAATTCGGCTAGTTAGTTGCATTCGCCCGAGTACCTGTTGGCAAATGTACACCGACTGATACTGCTATTGCAGTGACCAGCTTGGTAAGGCTTGCAACTCAAAAGGTCTCCAATTGACATCATATCATATACTAACGTAGTTTTCACCGAAGTGTCTCTGACCACACTGGTAGAGTTGTGTTATAGCGGCAGCAGGTTTAGTCTTACCCACAGCGACAATCCGAGGCTCAAAATATTGAAGCTCCTAAACATAGCAACAATAATTTAAAAAACTCAATACGTCAATAGAGTAGACCATAAATCTAGTTATATATGCCATGGACCTGGCATACACTGCTCAAACCAGTACACTGTACAATTAGGCAGTACTAAAGCAAGTGCAATTAGTCATTTAGTACAATTTGGCAGTTGAAAGAGAGAGAGAGAGAGAGAGAGAGAGAGAGAGAGAGAGAGAGAGAGAGAGAGAGATTAAATGTTTAAACATACTGCCGGTCTAGCTGCTGCCGCAGATTTTGCTCTTTCTACAACAGAACGGAAAGCCTTTAACAGAACAGAGTCGAGTTCGGTCATCGTAACTATTCGCTGCATATCAACAAGAGCATTCTGATAATAAATTAATTATAAGAATATTAATAATATATTACACTATTATTATTTTCTCAAAACGTAAACACAATCAGCTGATCAAAGAACATGAAATTTGGTTTAAAAAAATTCTGAAAGCTTAGATTTTACTGATTAATTAATACTAATTTTCAGATTTTATAGGGTTCGAATAGGACGTATACTCACACTGTTGCGACACCAAGGTGGTCCAGGGTGAGGGGGAGGGCGGACCCTCCCAAGTATGTCCCGCTCCCCCTAAATAACTTTCTCCCCTCATTCGCCTCCCAATAATTTCCAGTCAAAGTATTACAGATGATCATTGATAATGTTAGAAATTATGCAGGCCTCTAAAATAGTACTTCTAAATTCTAGTTTCTACTCCTAAATAACTCCTATTAAAGTTTATTGGATCACTGCAGTGGAGGGCGTTCTAAAACAGTGATAAACTGTGATAAATATAATAAATAATATGAACTATGAAAAATAAAAACTGCACATGATTATGTAGGCTACATATTTCAATGTATTTTATGTAACTGCAGTTTTCTTATTTTTATAATAGAGTGTGACACAGTGACTGTGATCCAGATAGACTGAGAGTGTTACAAAGCGTAGACGTTAGCAAGCTGCTTAAACTTAGCATTTTTAAAGGAAACCCTTGGTCAAAGTTGTGAATCTGGGTCATCAGCTGATCGTGTTTATCTTTTTTGTTATGTCAACATGGGTTTATGTTTCTGGTGATAAAATTAGGTTGAATTAGGTTGAATTTAAAGCTCATTATTAAATTTATAAAATCTGTGGGTTTAGTTAGGATATGTCATAAGTTCAGTTATTTTTCTATAGTGATTTGCAATGTTGCACCACCTTAGGCAATTAGTGGAGAGTATTTACCAGAATTTACCAGATTTACCAGAACTGCTACCAGCTCTATCTCCAGTTCCAACATGACTATATATAAAGGTAGCTAGAAAGAATGTGGGCCTTGAAACTGGCAGTCAATAGAGAGAGTTTGTAGTCTTCATCTCGTATAGCTTTATCTAATTTTGTCTGAGTTATCTATTATATTTATCTGAATATTAGCCAATCTGTAAAAATCTCGTATTTTTAAAGATAGTTTTAATTTTGTCTACATATGAAATATGACAATAAAACTATTGAGAATTTGAGTCTACTATACATCTCCTACACTTCTGTTTGTATTTCTATTTAGATCACGAGAAGCTACTGGCATATACAATTATACATACTTGGGGAGAAGATGTAAAGAATACTAATTCTAAGTTACAGATATTCTACGTAGGCTACACGTCGTACAGTGAACTGAATTAACGTTTCCTCTTCACTTGAAGAACTCAGTATTATGTATTATATATATATAGTAATTTATTAGTACACATTATTAGTATTTTTCATTCGTATATATTCACATATGACAGAACGCACATGCTAGTTTAATTTCTGTTTAGTTGCTGTTTTTGTGTTTTCTGTTATTATCTTTTGCCGATCTATAATTAATTAATGGTACCATTGCATTCTAATAGCGCGACAAGCAGCTGGCACCGGTACACGACAAACCTACAAACTGAGATTTTTCTTTGTCGGCCGACCCGGGACACTTGAACCTGGATCACTTGCATGTGAGGCGAACACTCTATCGATGTCGCTAAATCCCTCCCCCCATTGTTATGATTAAGTTGCAACCTGTAGGCGAGCCTAAGGGAAATTTAAAATAAGAAATGTGATATTTTAACACTGGCATCTTTAATACATTAATTGAATGCTTGATTGGATAAGAGCGTGTATTACTAACGGTTACTATAGCGCCTAAATTTTGGCCTGTTTGTAGGCCTGTAGAATTTACTTTTCATGATTGTGTCTTAATCTCTGCTGTGATTGAATGCAGTGAATGTGGATAGTGTTAGGGCTCGGATTAAAAGTCAATCAATGCGAATTTAACGTCCGCTTCATCATCTATCGACGACATCAGGGACGTCTCCGGCAACATTTGAACTACCAGCCTGTCCACCCAAACGAGACTAGCAAATACAAATGCTGCAGGAGAAGTTAATCAGTATGCAGTGGTGTTTCTGAGGGGTGGCCATGGCCACGCCAAATGAAGGGCTGGTCACCCCAGTGGCCACTCCAAAAATTTAAATGGTCTCCAATGTATGGTAGCATCTAAGAAATGTAACATATGAGAGGTCACCCCAAATTTTCCACCTTTGCCACCCCTCTGGCCACCCCATTATGCATAAGCCAGAATCGCCACTGTCAGTATGCGTAATAATTATCATACTATTCTGATCAGTCAGAAGTGGCCCAAGGCATATTATCTCAATAATTATATTGACCGTTACTGAATTAACGATCGTAGAACAATGGCAGTTATTTTAACGACCACTTTGTCGTCAGTAGCTGATAACGTGATTCGCATCGAATCGTTAACTAGTACAAGGCCTGCTTGGTGGCACGCAGGCCTTCTAGGCTTAGACCTACACAATACACTACCATACAACGAGGATTTAAGGTTCCTGTCCTCGTCGGGCGATGTCAGGCACGTATGTCACGTATCAAACAGACTATGTAACTGTAAACAGCTCTATACCATCAAAACACACTTGCCAATGCATAGACCGAAGAGAAAGCGAGTTTCGAAACAGTGCAAAACCATTAGCCAGGGCAAGAGAATCTGAATAAACAGATCTAAGGAGGAAACAAATGGGTTTTCAACTTATCCTGGATGGTTGTTCGCTGGCACACACATAATGCAAATAACACATTAGCTTAATGTCCCAATATAGGAGGCTACAATCATCCTGAAAAGGCTGACATAAGCCTACTGTGGCCTGCGGATGAGGAAACGGACGTTTACTCCTCATTGTATTCAGTGACGTCGCTACCATTGGATCATTGGGGCACGTGCTCCGCAACAGATAGTATAGAGAACATACTATTTTGAACTCACATATTTTAATATAGATTTACATGTATATTGGCCTATTGATCTCCAGGAGCTTGTAGTAAAGAGTAGTAAAGTGTTAGCCTGCTACAGAATAGCTTCGTCTGAAATTAATTTAGCCGGTCAGGAATTCATATAAAGGCCTACTTTACCCGAAATTGACGTATAATAGGTCTAGGCCTCCTTATCGAAAATACTGCTGTTCAAAGCTCGAGCATAATCCCTAATGATTTATCTACTCTGAACAATAGACCAGAAAAGGGCGACAAAATTTGATCGTAAAGTCATTCTTTTTGTTGGTCTTTGCAGAACACGGACCACGCCCGCAGGCACCTCGCGGCTTCAATGTTTCTATATGCCTACTCAGCCCTACTGTATAACTATATACAATGCGTGTAGATTGTAGAACTATATGCAATGCGTGTAGATTGTAGAACTACCGGTAGGCCTACTGCATGTAAATGCTAGCGCCGACGGAAGTGACACTGTCACTGTCAATGTGCAGTTACGAGGTGCGACAATAGAACTAAAGTTTACGAGCCCGTGTGGGTACAGGCTGGCTAAAGATGATTAAAGCATAAATCAGGAACGTTACGTAATTGACTTCAACAACTATTGAACCTAGTGTTTGTCAGTCATTGGATATTAGCAGGTAAGATAATATGTAGGATTAATAGGTAATTGTCCACTAGCGCTACTTTGGCATTTTGCATAGAGCGGAGTTTTATTAATGAACTTAACGAATTGATTAGGCTACGTCCGAATTATTGAGCGTCTTGAATCGGATATGTAGGCCTACATGGGAATAGTAGGCCTACGATAGATATGTATGGACTCAAATCAATCAATCAGTGTGAATTTAATCTCCGTTTCATCATCTGACGACGACATCAGGGATGTATCCAAGAACACTTGAATTAGGCCTACCATCCTGTCGACTTAAACAGGACAAGAAAAAACAAATGCTGCAGCTTGCAGATGAACGGTGCAATTTAGATGATCAGTAACCCAATGGAATATTAACTTAATATAAAATCGAAGAAGAAAAGAGTTTCTAGCCAACCGGAAAATAAAAACAGGTGGAACGACATCGAATATGAAGTTTCAAAAAAGAGAGTTTCACACGGTAGATGCAGGATAATGTCCAAGGGAGCGTTTCTTAGAATGTGATATTAGGCCTAACAGTCAGCCAAAGAATCGCAAAGTTTCAGTGTTCAAAGAGAAATTTGACGTATAACTGTCGAATTGTCTTATATGAAGGAACTACAAAAGTATAAGTTTAAAAGCGTGATCTTCATGGACTTGCCATTAGACAGTATAGGACTACTGAGAGAGAAATTAATAACATTAGGCCTATGATTAAAAAAATAACTTGAGACAAGAATGACTAATCTTCATGGAATTCGATTTAGGCTACTTTGGGTGATCGCCTAACTCAAGAGCAGTCAGGGGCGTCGATCCCCCCCAATTTTGACCCAATAAATTGGCTCAAAACTAACCACCATAGCGGTGTTCCGCCCCCCTCCAATTTCGGACATCCCCCCAAAAATCTTGAATTTTGGCCTGAAAAACCCCCCTCTTCCTCACATTTTTTAGATGGCGCAAGTTGCGCCAGCTGCTATATGGATTGGACTCCCCTGAAAACAGTAGACCAATCGATCGGGGAATAGTCGTTGTGAGTAGTGAATAATAACAGAGTTAATTATTAACTTATTATTATTATATAACAAAATTAGTTAGAGTTAGACTTTACAAATTTATTATATTTTCAGCACTGACGTGTTCTAGAAGAATTATGTTAACATGAAACCTCGTCATCCAGCATTCTACTATCGTTTGGTTTCGATTATTTTAGTGCTTCACGGAATAACTGCAGGTAACTTAAGAATTATGTCGAACATACAATGCAATAGTTGGCCTTTATCGGCTGATATATCCACCGATATACCAAAATACTATCTGCTAATTGGTTGAGTACCGACTCTGGTTCCATTGGTTCACGGTTCGATTCCCAGGGCTCACCCGTCACTGATGTGGCCGTTAGGACGCGAAACTAACGTTAAATTCGGCTTTAGCCTTTACATATTAGAAATATTTAATGTGCTAAATGGCCAACCTTTGATGAGATCAACTTATTGGGATAGTGATGGTGTGACCATTGCACAATGAACTGCATGCGTTCTATGAATTCTTGCCACGAACCTGTCATTTGACAGAATAGCCTCTACTGCATAGATTAGGCTATCTCTATCTAGTGTGCTGCCAGATGGCAGGTCCAAGGTACATAATCTGAAACACAGTCTGCTATCACGCTCACCAATGATTAACAATTGATCCTACCAAAAAGGCCATGGCGAAATGTAGGCTAACCTTTCTCTTTGGAATATATAGACCTATTTTGACTTCCGAGGTGGTTTCCTGTTGGCTTCCTTAGTATGAAAATATCTGCGATAGTCGGCTTTAACGAAACAAGTGCAGTTTCAGTTGGTCTATTCTCAAGTTTCCCGGATCTAACACGGGAAGGATAGATTATAATTTATAGATCTATAGATTTAATTAAGCACTGCATAAGTAGGCTATATATGCCGGTAGTTAAAGACCTATCTGTTCGTAGCTAGGCCTACTTGTACTGAATAGTGTAGGCTAGGCCCTATTTTCGTCGCATTAGCATTTTGCACTTAAATACTTTACACTAAATCGCTACATTTGATGTAATTTAATTTTCATTGTTCTAATTCAAATTATTTCACTGGTAACGATAGGCCAAGTCATTGAGCAACTATACAATATTGACAAATAATATGAACATAATGTATGGGTAGGCTACAGCAAAATATGCGAGCGCAGGTCCGTAGCTGGCTGGGGGGGTCCGGGGGTCCGGACCCCCCCTGAGCCAGTTAGGACGACTTATCTAAATCGTTTAGATCCGTTGATTTTT
>JAQFZF010002381.1:0-12533 GCA_034695365.1 Enchytraeus norvegicus
GAATGTTATAAATACCGCAAGTATTGAGCCGCAGAGAAATAAGATAATTAGTGAGGATCATTTTAATAATACTGAGGAGAGATCGATGAATGCGGCTGAAGCATCAGGATCAAATGCAGTATCAGCTACATCAGTAGCAATGGATGTACCGGAAGCCACTAT
This sequence comes from Enchytraeus norvegicus, assembly GCA_034695365.1. Classification (NCBI taxonomy): domain Eukaryota; kingdom Metazoa; phylum Annelida; class Clitellata; order Enchytraeida; family Enchytraeidae; genus Enchytraeus; species Enchytraeus norvegicus. The sequence goes on from JAQFZF010002381.1 coordinate 163, forward strand.
GACCAACGGTATTGCCGAAGTTCCATCGTCAAGCAATATCAACACAGATACTATTAAACATTTATCGCTTCCTATCGATGCTACCGATAAACATTTACCGTGCGAAGTTCTCGTTAACGGTAACGATGCCGTGGTTGATCATCCTATCCCGGCTATTTCTCCCCCGGCCACAAGCATCTCTGAGGTCAAGCTTGCGTGTGACGCTAAACAAATTGCTGACGTAGATGTTGCCAAAACTGTGCAGAAGGCTAAAGTTATGTCTTGGGCCTCGCTGTTGCAAAACACTCAGACGGCTCATAATGCCATCGTTATTCAGATGACCGATGGTTTAAACTCATCGGCCGCCTCGGATCGTTCTACTCGCTCTGACGCTAAATCATTATCCAGTGGTAACACAGCGAAAGAGAACAGTGCTACCAATCCTGAGCGATGCATGGACTCCACGACAGAGCAGAGAACTCGCAAAGAACTCTCTGGTTTGTAAAAACACTAAATATTCTTAAAATTAGTCTCGATGATCTATTTTCAGCTAGCAGTTATTGCTAGCTGAAAATAGAAAAATAGTTAAATAGTTATTTAAATTAACCACTGAATAATGTGAGTTATTGCTGCTCGCTCATTGATCAATTTGATAGCTGGTCCAGCTTCTGACCAATGAGCAGTTAGCTAAAAGTTACGTGACCGGGTATGATTACGTAGCAAGCCTAGGTGCTCAATGTAGGCAAAATTAGCTCATTAACTTATGGTGACGATGTCCGAAGGGTATTGTAAGCTTAGCTTACTGGTATGAAAGTAGATATTATTGAGACTAAATAAGATAGAAGGAAGGGGACTGTAATGTTGTATATATAAATTTGTGTAAATTTAAGATAGTTCTAATAATTTTGGAGTGGCACAAATCTTTTCTTCTAAATCATTTTCATGCAACCGACCCATGACTTTACAATATTTATTGAATAAATCTAGTGTTACATACTCTTTTAAGTTGAAATCACTGTGCAGTGTATGAATGCATACATACAGGATTGTACAATCATTCGTGCTCTATTGACATTGTTTCTTTCTCTTCTATTTTAGTACAAATTTGTGAACAGTGTTCTGATTAAATATGATGAACCGTTTTTACATATAGTAAATTTATGTCAATGGACCAATCTTAAGAAATCCTAATCTTATGGGCTCATAGTAAGTTGCCAAGTTAATATCTTGTTGAATTGTTCCTGTGAATTTATTCTCTCTCTGACAATTCATTGCAGCTGATTAAGTTGCATGGGCCTTGTTTTCTCTTGTCATCGCTACTGAGGTAGCAGTTAGTAGCTTTTTCATTGTTACTATCAATTGATTGATTATTCAGGAATAAAATTGATTGATTGTATATAGAGCCAGTGAGTAGAAACTACCAGTTATTTGATAGAAGTGCTCAGCCACTCAATGATTGATTGATTGTAAAGAACCCGTACAACCCACTAGTTAGTTGTTTCAACAAGTGTTGCAATTCAGCTCGTTGATTGATTGATTGATTGATTGGTTGATTGTACAGAGCTAGTGAGAAACTACAAGCTATGCCATAGAAGTGTTGCACTACAGCCTCGTGGTCTCACAAACAGAACCAACTGGTGCTACGTTAACTCTACCCTACAAGCACTGCTGGCCTGTCCACCGTTCTACCACCTCATGAAGCAGATGTCATCCAGTGCTGAGCAACCTTTACCTGCTGGCTTCTGGAAGGCCAACAAGATGCCCGTCATCAAGAGCATGTGAGAGCTTAATATCTGTTCTATTAAAATTTGATGGCCCTGTGTGGTAACGGAGAGATGTATTCATCTCTCTCTCTGTGCACTGCCTAACGGAAAGTTCAAGGCATATAGGAGTTAATTATATAGTTTGTATGCCATATTTTCTTGATCATTTTGTTTTCTGAGGTGGGTTTCCTTATCCTTCCTTAGTGTTTGCGTTAGCTGACTTCTACGAAATACTTGCAGCTGGTCGGTCTTTTAGGTCGGTTTTTTTTTCGGTTGGTCTTTTCTTAGGTTTGTCGGAAGCAACATAATTAATAGAGATAATAAACGAATACATGTATCACAGTTTATTATAAATTAAATGACAATTACTTTTTATTGTTGTGTTAGTTTATCAATAAATGTACAATATGCTTACAACTTAATCAATTCGCCGCTTTCCTTGCACAAATTATATAAAATATAAAATAATTATGATAATCTTGATGTACATAAGCTCTTAAAATTGTGGTTTTACTAATTTTGTACGTTACTTTAAGCAATCTGATAATATAATCAAATTAAACATTTTTATGAGATATTTAAAATGACCAATGCTGTCATCAAGGCACACTCCGCTTTGGATGTCCCTGACTTTGCCTTGACTTTTGGTGAGGAATCTGACGCTAACTCCTCATTGATTGATTGATTGATTATTCTTGTAGGGTTGATTTTGTGAGTGAGTTCTCAACAGTTCATGTTCGTGCGGTGGAGAGGCAATCTGGTATGTTTTAACTGTCATGACTTTATTAAATATTTACAGCTAAAGTTAAGCTTTAGATAATTTATACAATGTAATGCCAGTACTACATTTATGCAATTTATAAGTTAAAATGTATAATTTTGTTTTGTGTAAAGATTGTTCAAATAAAATTATTAGTATTAAATTGTTTTATATGTAGATTGCTGGAGGGCTTTGCTAAGTTTGACCATAGTTTCATTTTATTAATTATTTACCTTTTATTTAGATGCAAATAAATTTTACAAATAAAGGTACAAACACATAAGTACATCATTGTGTTTACGATCATATGTTATTTTTCTAAATTAGATTGATTAGCAATAATACCTCATTTATTTAATGCTTTGTTTTTTATATCATCGTCTGTTGATGAACCGGACATAAAACCGTTATTCAATTTTATATGATGTTAAAACTGTTGTCAACCAAAGCGTGTTATATAGTGAAAAATTGTAATTAAGTAATTAGAACAAAAAATTTACCACATTAAAAATTATTTTACATTGTAAAAATAATGTTCTAGCAGCATAGTGAATGTTGTTATATTAGAGATTACGAATAACAGAGAAAATGTAAATTACTTACAATAAGAAAGTTACTGTCATTTTTTATTTGAAATGAATTTTGATAGATCAGAAAGATAATAGTATCAAACTTGTAAGAATTGCTCGATGATCTCTGTATTATATATTACAGCTTTGAACTCCAAGGGCACTGTGAAGCAGGACATTAAGTGCGGTGCTCCGTTTGAACCGGTGGACGTCTTCAAGATGCTTCAAGTTATCGACTATGAAGCTTTCAAGGTTTGTGAAGAACTGTTTTTGAATTCAATGATTAATGTGCTACAAATTATTTTCATTGTCCCGTATTTTACTTCCCAGAAGTTGTCGTCAGTAGATGAATCGGAAAAGGGGAAGATAAGATATTGCTTCACAACTATTGGTTTGAAAACACACCTGAAGTGCAACAATTTTTCCTTTGTCATGCAAGGCTGAAGTTAAGTTCATGGTCATAGTTATTATTTCTTAAATGATTTTATTTGTCACAAATGCAGCTGCAGTACTTCACTGTAGAATTTCTTTGATATATACTAATAAACAGATTTGCACATTTTTGTTTAAAGCTTTCTAAAATGAAATTTAGTACGATACTTAGAATTATTTATTGTGATTATTAGGGCATCTAACTAGTTAGTACATTTCAATGAAGACTTAGATCTGCAATAAAAGACCTAGATCTGCAATACATTTTGAAGCAATAGAATCGAATTTCTTTTCTTGTTTTTGTCCTACACATTTTAATGGATCTTTCATTTGTTTATTGGATTGGGATTGATTTCATAACTTTGATATTTTCATGCACTACATTATATCCTAATGACAGAGAAGCTCGTTGGTCTAATGGCAGCGCTGCGGTTTCTGAATCATGAGGTCTCTCGTCAAATGCTCAGTTTTGGAGACCTTTGAGTTACAAGCCTTATGCAAGCTGCTTTACTCTCCATTGTATAATGGCAGCAGGCAGTATACAGTACACATTTACCAAGACATGCTCTAACGACTGCAACTAGCTATTCCAATTTGGAATCTCGGCTATTTCGCCCTCTAGCGTTATCAATAGCATACGCTTCTATTATTATAGCATTCTTATTGTTGCTATAAAAGAATAATAACTGCGGTAATTAATATCATCACAAAAAATGAATTGTTTATATGACAGCAAGGTCAGCAGGAGGACGCAGAAGAATTCCTCAGCTGTATTCTGAATCGTTTGCACGATGAATTGATAGCGGCTACCAAGTGGCAGGAAAATGGCGCCGGTAAGTCTTCTTCTATCTTGTTCTCTTATTGTTTCTGGTTCTCTTCTCTTTCTGGTTTTGTGTCCAGGCATAGGAGGTCGTGGTGTGCCATTTGTCTTTTATTTCAAACGTAACTGTTATGGTTTTTATTCATTCTCGCAGGTCACTGAGCTCTTTTAATTGTGATATTCTTTGTCTTTGGCTACAATGATTTATTTCCATCTTTCCGCTAATCCGCTTATAAATATTTGTTGTGCATTTTATTGTTTCATAACTTGAGCATTGATCAAGGAGGTATATTTTATTTATACTTATAAGTAATCCTAAGTGTAATGCAAATTTAACGTTCATTTCATCTTCTGACGACGACATCAGGGACATCTGCAACTTAATACTTCTATTTTATACATCTGTATATAAGTATTAATTGTAATAGTGATAAATACCGTAGGTGTTTTAAATGCTACTAACAATGCTAAATGCTACTATTTGTGTTGTAGCGTCAGATGACAGTGATGCCAAGGTTAAACCAGGGGTGAGCCTATCCAATGGTAACCATGGTAATGGTGTGGGCGGAGAGAGCCTGGCAGGCGATATAAATAGCTCTGATGTTAACGATGACATGCGGTGGGAACAAGTCAAGTCTAAAAATAGAACTGTCTTCAATAACAGCGTAAGTGTAACTATTTACAGACAAATGTAATAACTTCATGTGTATTAAGAATTTGTACTAAATTTAAATAACTTGTTTAAAATAGATCTTATTACGTTAAAAAGAGGTATGTAAAATATAAAATAACTATAAAATATCATTAAATATATATGTTACAAATAAATCTTAAGATTGTACCATGGGATGTCATGTTGCTGAAAGTACCACGAAAGCTTATAGCGTTGTAACATTGGATTGCCATGTACAGCTGCTCCCACAGAAGAGTCTTTTCTTAGTTGTCACAGAAACTTGTTAAATAAAATAAATAACTTGCTTCAGTAGTACAAATATTGAAATAAAGTTCTACGAATATAATAAATCACTATTGTTAGCGATGTGTTGGCATAAGATTAAAGATGATGAAATGGACGTTGAATTAGTTTTATACATTTTCATTTACTTGTACAGGCTAACGATGAGGCCTCGCCTATATCGGCTATATTCAAGGGTCAGCTGTGCTGCTTGCTGCATCAGCTAGGTCAGAAAGAGTCGGCAACGCTGGAGCCTTTCTTTACTCTACAGCTTGATATTCAGGTATATACAAGTAGAATGTCTGATCAAAAGCTTTATATAATTAATCTGCTGAAGAGAAGAGAATTTTCCTAATGGTGTATTGGGATAAATCGATGTTCTACAATTTGGACTCCTTAACCACGTTGAACACTGTTATGCAACACTTTATTAGGTGTTCTGTAATCCAAGGTTGCAGGGATAATGAATTATTATTAGAACATAATTTGAGTCCGCTATGACGAACATTATGTAGTGTAAATCTATTAGTATTTGTGTCCTGGCATCAACATTTATATATGATGCTCAATAGCATCAATATATGATGCTTAATAGCATCATATATTCTCCGTTGCTGTAATAGCAAGCAGTCGGTGTACACAGTTATCACCAAGACACGCTCTGACGACTGTAACTAGCAAAGCCGAATTTGGAAACGAACCCTGCTATCTTGTCATATGGCGAGATCAACAACATGCTATTATTATTATTATGGAGTTCGCTCTCTTTATCTGTTGCTTACTTTAATGTTCTACATTGTGAACTTCATTTGTTTTGTCGTGGATTTGTAATGATGTTGTTCTGATATTTAAAAGCAAGTTATCCGGGTTCGAAACCTAGGTCTGTAGGCAGAAGGATAACCCCAGTGGTCTTGTAGGTTTATCGTGTGCCTGTGCTAGCAGCATTACCGCTCTATCAAAGGCAAAGGCATGATTAATCATGGCGTGGCTAAAAACAAGAAAACACGAAAACAGCAACTAAGAAACAAAACGTGTGCATATGTCATGGTTGAAAATATACGGATAAAGAACAACAATAAAATATGCAGAATTGCATTTGCTTTTCATGAACTGAGTGATGTTTGATGCAAATTTACGTAATTAACATTTAAATGAAATTATTCTGATAATTAATAATTATTGTTATTACAGAATGAGTCGGTGACATCGGTCCAAGATGCCCTCGAACAGCTCGTTAGCAAGGAGTCTCTGCAAGGGTACACTTGCACTAAATCTAAGATTGAGGTTGGACTCCATTCTTCATTTATTATTGCATTAGTAGTGTGAAAGCCTTTAATGAAGACTGTCTACAGCATATTTAAAAACTTTCTTTTGGGGAATCCCCAAAAGAAAGTTTTTGACTACCCTACCACTACCCCGATACTACCACTTCAATCCTAATAGCACCCTACACAGCCTGAATATAAGACATGCAGCATTATGCAATACACTGAAAATAAGTCAATCGCGAAGGCCAACAACACAGTGTGCCTGTAGGTTCGTCGTGTATCTGCGCTAGCTGCCATGTGCGCTTTTTAAAAAGCAAAGGTAATGTGAATCATAGAAAGGAAAGAGAGACAAAGCCTAATACACAAATATACTAAAAAACTAGCCTATTATATGGGACCTGTTGACTCAGAAACGTGAAACCGTGACAGAATAGCAGCTTCATATGTATGATATCATTGTGAAAGTTCTTTGTAGTATATATTATAACATTCATAGTATGAAATATTACAAGCTTGTATTTATTTAATAGACATCTAGGCTGTAGCCTATTTTTATCAAATAAATATTTTGAATAAAAATATTTTGAATAATTTACTCCACAATTTGTGTTGTCATTGATTAGAAGGCTGTTCATTACTGATTTATGTTGCACTTATTAATTACGCAACTACTATTAATAACCTGGATGATATTTATATTAATTACCCAGCATGACATCATCATGGAACATGACATTTCTACTGTTCCTGTGATAGGTTGATGCTACGAGAAGAGTATTTATAGAGGAGCTGTCGCCAGTTCTTGTTCTAATTTATAGTGCTTGATGTTGTCATTGACGATAGTGCTTGATGTTGTCATGGATGGATGCAGGTTGATGCTACGAGGAGAGTATTAATTGAGGAGCTGCCGCCAGTTCTTGTTCTACATCTTAAATGGTTTACGTACAACAAGAGCGGTGGACTGCAGAAGTGCATGAAGCAGGTCGACTTTGATATCGACCTCGAACTTAGCAAGGGTATGTCAATTCTTCTACCACAATTTAATAAGAGATAACAATGTGACATCAGTCTTCTCTTTAAAAGTTTAATTTTATTCTTGTTCTTATTCAACGTAAAGTTGGACTGATTTGTGCAACACAAGTTGAACCTATCCATCAAATGCATGCAGCCTATGCAGTCTTGACCGATATACGATAGGCATCATTGTTACCATTGTTACATTGTATAGCCATTAACTCATTAAATTAAAAGCCATTACTCATTATTAAAAGCCATTAAATTCAAACTCTTAACAACACCAGTGACATGATTTTCTAATAGTCAACATTATAGATGAGTTCTGTTGGGAGTATGTAGAGATTATGATATGCTTTTGCTAACAAAGTACCTACAATTTTACTTCAGGCCTATTTTATCGTACTATTATATTTCTGATGTCATTGTCAGACAATGGTTAACGTTGAATGCACTGTTGCTATTCTATGGTTAAATTTGTGTTGCAGATCTACTGACGGGTTCGGCTAAGCTGAAGAGTTCAGCCAATCATCGCAAATATAAACTCTTTGCCGGTAAGTGAATGATGAAGAATATTTATAGACCCATGGTTATCTTATGAAAGTTAAGTCTGTCGTCTCAACGCATTGTCTATTAACAGTCAAAATCCTTTACTTTAATAAATGGTTGTTACTTTTATAACGTCGAAGTTGAAGGTTCATCTATCTAGTTTCATTGTAACTTGTAAGGATAATAAAAATAAAAGCTTAACGTCCATTTCCTCACCCAGGGTCAGGGACACGAGATACAGTGTTGTATTTACTATGTATACTAGTGTTAACTTAATAGTGTGTTTAACATTATGTTACGTGTTACTGAAGTGTGCTATGTTATGTGTTACAGCTGTGTCACACATAGGAGCTAGGGCTGTAGGCGGCCACTACACAGCAGACGTGTTTCACCCGGGCTATCAGTGCTGGCTGAGGTGTGACGACAACAACATCGTGAGCGTTCCTGCGTCTTCCGTCACTAAGTTCAGCGCTCCTCGCGTGCCTTATCTAATCTTCTATCGACGACTGGATCTCAGCTAGTACCATGTCTACTAGTAGTACTATGTCTACTAGAAGTACCCACGTGTACTAGTAGTACTGTACGGAGTGACATTGCCAGAGTACTGTTTTACAAAGAGTACTGTAATGTATACTATATGGAGTACAGTATTGTATATTTGTACTCAATGTGATTTGTACTTTATGCACACAGTACACTGTGCATAAAGTACAAATTGTTCAGAACTTATAGCACACAGTACACTGTGTACTATAAGTTCTGAACAGTTCTAATTCAGTACTATATAAAATACTAACAATGTACAGTACCATATGCTAGAGGTAATGTGTATAATAGGACTCGATATTGTTCTTTAAATAGAACTCTCTGCTGGAGTTGTGCAGTATAATTATGGCACTGTAAAATACCTACATTACACTAATTTACAACTTTTCTGTGTATAGTACTATAAACTTGTGTACTATGTAGCTAATGTACTAGAATATTCTGCACTGCGCTATATCATGCACAGATATAGCAATCTTAAAGCTGTACTTTTGTATGTTGTACTGTACTTATGCATGGTACTATAGAATCACATATAGTTTCGTGTAATAGACCATACCATATCTATATAGGAATCTTATGTTGTACACTATTTATATGACATGCGATGCCCAGATAGACATGTATATGTACTATTATGCATAATGTAGTATTCTGCTGTTATAAATTTTATGTCTGATCCTCACCCGAAGTCTGGGATGTTGGACTAGGGCGTCTTATTATTGGCTAAAGCCGTATTTAGCATCAGTTTCGCTTACTGATGGCCACATCAGTGACAGGTGAACCCTGGTATTTGAACTGAACCGATGGAACCCGAGTCGGACATCCAACCAATGTGCTTATCGGCTCAGCCTATATAGTACTGATAGGCTGTGTATTATAGAACACTGTACTGGAGTTGATGTACATATTTGCGTTATGTTACACGATTCTGTGTGTACATGTAATTATTATAAGTTATTTGTTAGATTGAATAATAATTAATTGATCAAAGCGTGTTATGCATATCGCACAATTGCTTAGTCTCTTCCTATATGGCTAAATGGGAGAGATCTTGTGCCGATAATATAATTCATTATATGAACCATACTGATTCTGACTCAATCGCTAGCTTGATATGCTCAATGAATTCGCTATCTGGTGAAATTATTGTAAGCATAAAGCATTTCCAAAAATCTCAAAGCCTCGAAGTCTAAAATGCTTCTGGCAATTGATGATTTTGATATCTTTAACGTATTGAATGCAGTTTATAATGTTTAGTGTAATGGGTTCTGAGGCGTTAATTTGCCGCTAGTAGCGATTGCATCCTGCCGTTGTACATATAACAATCTGTTGCCTATGCATCCTCTTTTAATGATTGCGAGTTGTCTGATGAGAAATATTTAGATTTTCTCCGTATATGATCAGCATGTAGCCTAAGAAGTAAACCTGTGGTTATAGTTATGTGATGTCCAAGTGTTATTTCAGATACAATCTTATAATGGCTGAAGCTGAATTTAAGGTCAGTTGATTTGAATTAGACACAGCTAACACTTTATTAAACTTTCATCTAAGATTTGTTGTAAATGTTGAGAGTAGACAACAAAAGTGCCAATTCTAATCCTATTACTTTTGCATAAAAGTCAATTTTTGACAAATTCATGCAAAATATATAAAATAATTTTAGGCCTGATGATGATTGATCCTCCAATTAATAATTAATGCAACAACAGCAACATGATTAATCCTTCATTTTGTCATTTTACGATGATATTAGTGTAGTGTTAGCTTATAATGTATTTTTACAATTAAAACTTTTACTTGCCAGTGAAAATGGGCTATCACTGTACAGTACTTTGTACACAGAGGCTGTTTATTATTGTGTGCGCTAAGCTTGTAGTCCATGTAAAAGTTTCTTTTAAGACATTTTAAACAGCATGTGAATGTTATGTTACAACTGACATTGAGTAGATTATTAACGTTTTGTTACCGTATTATAACTTATGCAGATTCTAGTGTGCATTCAGTATGTGTGCATGCTCTCTAAAGCTTGTGAGCAAGAATGTGCTCATGTGATCTTGCACATGATTCTACTCTAACCGCAGTTTTGTGTGTGCGTATGTAAATATGCTAGATGTCGCATTATAAAATGCCAATGGAGTTCCAAAAGGGGTTGATTTCTGAACTTCATATCTATGGACTATTGCTTGGCTGCTTAGCAACAGACCAGAAGAATAAATTTAAGTGGATGGGACATTATTTTGGAACCATTGGTTTTAATAATCTGACTGGAAGTCAGATTATTAAGTTCTGAAATTGGCCTTTGAGGGTCAGCAATAAGTCATGGGAATTCTGTCTCTCTGGTCCCTTAATATCTTTCATTAAAGGGGTCATCGAGTGAAATCGAGTCGAGGACTGATTTAGAGTGTAAATATGTTAGCTGCGTGTAAGAGAAAGTTTTAACGTTTATCGCTTGATGCTATTGTGATGATGATTTGGTGCATTTACTGTTTAACTGATTCTAAGCTGCTTCTAGTGTCTCAAATGAGCAGCGGAGATATTCCTGGGCGGGTCCAGACATTTTCTAACCGCTGGGGCGATTGACCAGAAAGACAATCATCACAATTGATAATTTTAACGCATAATGCTGGTTAAATTTGATGGAAATAATCATATTCGTTTTTCTTAACCAAGAATCTAGTAACAAAATTACCAGATGCTTTTTATTTTTTCTTGTAGGGGGGGGGGGGGGGGCGATCGCCCACTCTGGATCAGCCCTGCATATTGTCACAATTAATCAGATATTGTATTGATTAATACATTTGTATTCGCTTGTTACTGCGGGAGCCATGCTAGAAATAACGATTGGAGCCAGCTAGCAAATCTGGGTAGGGGCAAGTTGGGACCAGCTATCTGCCTTGTGCTTAACCTTCCATTGAATGAGTGTCACAGGAAAAACTGGAGGTAAGTATAAATTTGTGGAGGTCATGGCCCTTCCCACTGAATTCAAAGCTAGTGTAATGATTGGCAGATAGACGACATAAAAAGTCCTGGGTGATACTTTGATAATCTACAAGTGAAGTTTTCTATGGTTTAACATTGTTGGCAATTAGAATTACACCTGATGTGTTATAACATAATTAAAAGCAAATGTATTCTTAATTATCGTCCATTCTATAGTATGAATTAAATGCTCGCTCGAAGGCGTTTTTTGTTTGTATAATTTGTCGCTGGTTCGGCTTTAATTAATTAGATAGGTTTTAAATAAAGGACGCGACAAAGCTAAATAATTAGTTGGCCAGATAATATAATCAAAATGGCCAAATGGTGTTATTGTGATGTGATGCATAGGCCTTTGCGTTTAGGCTTTCAACCATAGTGGAGCCTGAGAATAAAACTTCAATATATACTTGTCTGGTATAATATAAAATATAATATTGTATGGTCTGGTATATAGACTATAATTAATTAGCTTCTGGAATTAAATACTGCAAGTGTTGCACATTTATGAGCATCCCAGGGCTCACCCGTTGCTGATGTAGCCTTGAATCCACGACACTGACATTAAATTGGACTTTAGCCTGTTTTAGTATTGCACCAAGTTTGTAACGTAAACATCTAAACTTAAGTCCAACTGTCATTGCTCACTATTTAATTGACTAATTCAATAATTTTAATGTCTTTGATCAGTAAGAGTTAAGTAAGGTTCACTTTACTATACCAGTTACTGTAAGTGT
>JAQFZF010002382.1:0-12531 GCA_034695365.1 Enchytraeus norvegicus
TAAACTGAGCCTTATATTTATATATTTTTATTAGACACCAAAAAGGGATAGACAACCCTGTGAGAATCACTGTTTACAGTATACAGGCATACAAGTGTAATAAAAATAATGTTCACAAACAGTAATTCTTGGTGGCTAATTAGCAATGAACAAAAATCACTAGGTAAGAAAAGTTAAGTGATGTTAAGTGCCTTAACTTAGCTTCTAAATTTATCATTTCTCGAGCCAAAAATGTTTTTCTTTCAGAATGCCTAAATATTTTCTAGCCTGCTGTCCCGGCATTAGACTTCCTTTCTAGTAATTTGATCAACATGCAATTGCAAGATTACTGTAATATTGAAATAATATAGACCGACCGGGAAACTTGAGAATAACCGAAAACTGCACATGTTTCGTAAGAGCCGACTTACTCAGACATTACAGTGAAGAATGAGGTAGTCTGTGATTTTTGTGTACTTGGTCAATTGGTCACTCAAATTTCAAACTTGCAGAAATCTTGCTACATTGTTTGTGGCCAATTGCAGGCTAAGACATTTATCCTTCGCTGTTCCAAATCGCCTCTGAGATACATTGTATATAGTGGCACAAATTAAATGGTTTTTTTGTATTGTATGAATTCTATCAATAGGGTTCTCATGTATAAATTATGCTTTATTTCAGGATGAACTGGCTCGTGTATTTGTCAATCTGTTTGATGCCAAACATCTTCTCTATCAGCTTCTATGGAACATGTTCTCGAAAGAGGTATAATTATATTAGTAATAAAGACTTAACGTTCTTTTCCTCTTCCAGGGATGTTGTCAGGGACGTCATATGCACTACCCGCACGTTTATGTCAAGTGTAAATCAATCAATGAGGATATATTGTCCGGCTCACAGTATTGAATACATTTTCGAATGAATATCGTATCGGCTAAAACTTGTAGGAAAGGTAGGTCATGACTTTTTTGCTTTCTCGAGACTATAATATCTTACTGTGATCATAATCCTATGAGATCGTTGCTCGTTGCGTTTTAGTTATTCCCCTGTTGTCCAGCTCGAACGATAATGGAGTACTATATTGTAACGTTAATTAGATTGATTGATTGATTGATTGGTTTTTGGTTGAGATTGATTGATTGATTGATTGATTGGCTGACTCATTGATTGATTGATTACGACCTCCTGCTTCACAGGGAAGTATGCTTCCGGCTAAGCGAGATAATAGAAAAAGCTGTAAAGCTAAGTTTAACGTCTGTTTTCGTATCGCGAGGATACTCTCAGAGACGGACCCGGCTATGACTCGAACCCGTGACCTCCTTCCTAACAGACAAGTGTGCTACAATGCAGAAACAATACTGTATGGTTTATCGTCCGTTTCATCATCTGACGACGATATTAGGGACGTCTCCAACAGCAAAAGCAATACTTACTGGTCCACTCGAACGCAGTTAGCAAGTCACAAACTTGTGCTGAAAGAGAACAGGGGTCAACACTGATCAAACATGATGCAAGTCCATTTATCCATAAAACCGACAATAATAAGATAAATATTATAATACAATTGATGCCGACGGGGATTCGTGAAACGGTTAACGTGCTTGCCTCAGAATCGAATGACGACTAGTGGCGTGGGAGTGATTCCCAGATCAGTCGATAAAATATCCCCGACACCCTTGGGCACGGGTGCATATCGGTGCCTGAAGGTGAAACTTTCATGGTGTATCTGTGCATGCTACTACGTTAAAGCACTATCAAAGCGCAAAGGTGCGCGTAATCATGGAGCGACAAGAAAAATCACATAAGCACCAACTAAGAAAGGAAACTAGCATGTGCGCTTGTCATGTTTGAAAAATATAAATATAAAGAATGTAAATAAATTATAGAATATAAAGATATAAAAAAAATTAAGAACTGTATAATACTTGGCAGGATCTATTTCAAAAGACACCCCTTGTTTGTCCATAGCGAACATGGCGCAGATCAAGCCATTTTTGCAACTCGCAGAGGTAGGCCTGACCATAGAGAAACAGTAAGCCTTATCTAAGTCTAGGCTGTTACCTCTAAATATAGTCTGCATGCAATCTGCTATCTCCACCTGTACGACAATCAATCAATCAATCAGTGAATCAATCAACTAAAAACAGGGAGGCTTAAACACGATTGGTTGATTGATAGATAGATAGATAGAATGATTGATTGATTGATTGATTAATTGGTTGATTGATTTTCGTACAGGTGGAAATAGCAGACTGCATGCAGACTTTATTTAGAGGTAACAGCCTAGCCAGCAAGATCATGGCGTACTGTTTCCGGGTCTATGGGCAGTCCTACCTCCGCGAGCTTTTAAACGGATTGATATGCGACATGTTCGCTATGGACAAACAAGGAGTGTCTTACGAAATAGATCCTGCCAGGTATTAAACAGTTCTTTTTTATTATCTATGTATATTTTCACACATGACAATCACACATGCTAGTTTCCTTTCTTAGTTGCTGATTTTATGATTTTAATTATTTTCTTGTCGCAGCATGATTAATGGTACCTTTGCCTTTTGATACTGCCTCAGTATCAAATCAGTATCAGTAGTTTGCAGCAAGCGCAGATACACGAGTAACCTTTCATATTCCAGGCACCGATACGCACACGTGCCCACGGGTGCCTGTTGTTTACTGACCTGGATTCGTTTCCACGCCACAAACCAGCACTAGATTCTGAGGCCTACACGTTAACCGTTTCACCAATCCAGTCGGCATCTATTATATTTTTATTTTTATCTTATTATTGTCGGTTTTATGGATAAATGGACTTGCATCATGTTTGATCAGTGTTGACCCCTGTTCCCTTTCAGCACAAGTTTGTGACTTGCTAACTGCGTTTGAGTGGACCAGTGATTATTGCTTTGCTGTTGGAGACGTCCCTAATATCGTCGTCAGATGATGAAACGGACGATACAGTATTGTTTCTGCATTGTAGCACACTTGTCTTGTTAGGAAGGAGGTATCGGGTTCGAGTCCCAGCCAGGTCCGTCTCTGAGAGTATCCTCGCGATACGAAAACAGACATTAAACTTAGCTTTACAGCTTTTTCTATTATCTCGCTTAGTCGGAAGCATACTTACCTGTTACGCAGAAGGTTGTGGGTTTAGTACCCAGCCGGGTGAATCTCTGACAACGTCTTTGGATGCAGAAATAGACGTTAAACTCGTATTATTCATTGTGTTATTCTACTCCAGTAACAAAGTTGTATTTGATAAAATCGGTGAATACTATCTAATTCCATATATGAAATTTAATAAAACCAATATTTAGTACAATGGAAGAAATAAAGAACATTATAATCAGAGCCCTGGTAGAGGTACGGATCACGTTATAAAATAGAGGCTACCGATATTTCACCATCTGTTAATAATAATAACAATAATAATGAAGATGTAATGTCCATTTCCTCATGCAAGGATGATGTCAAGGATACGTCATCCTTTTTGATTTTTTAAACCTGTCTTTATTTTTTTCTTTACTGAATTGTAAATCAATTCCTGAAGAGGATCATAATCCCTGGATTTGATATTATTACAATTTTACCCTTTTCAAATATCAATTTTTGGACGTATGGCCTCAATTAGCATCGATCTGACGTGGGCCCTCTTGGGAAAAAATGCATGTAAAAAGAATGTTTACCCCTTCAAAAATTCCGTCACTGTGCGGCGTATTGCATTGAAGGCTTAAGTTATGCAAAATAGTATTTTGATTGTATTGTATTGTACGGCAACATGAAACCACCTCGGGAATCAGAATATAATTCTGACTCCCGAGGTGGTTTCCCGTTGTCGTACACTTGTTTGGGAATATATTATATTCCCAAGAAAAAGGGTTACATTTTAGGTGTTGTAAATGCATGTTCTCTTTGACGAGATAAATTTGATGATGATCAATGGAGTGCTCACTAGTGAGCGTGATAGCAGACTGTTTCAATATGTACCTTGGACCTGCCATTTGGCAGTGCATTAGAGAGAGAGAGAGAGAGAGATTGTATTGTATTGTATCACAGGATTGATCACACGGCAGAGAATCTTGAAGAGAACAAGAGAAACCTGAGTCTACTCACGCAGCGTGTGTTCAACGTTATCATTGCTTCGGCTGAGAGGTAAGCTTTCAACACCACATTTACGCGAATATGTAGTCATTATATGAGGATAATTATTATATTTTCTCAATCGACTCCTAGGGTATTTAGAGATATAATTATGTATTGATTGATATTTGCTCGATTGTGTTGAGCCGTCTTGAGTATTGCTTTGTTGTACTGCACCTTGACGTTAAACACACTCCAACCTACCTAGGCTTGCCATATTTTGTTTCATATATAAGTATAATTGCTTTGTGGTTGATGATGAAAATAAAATAAATGAATATACGCTTAATTGCTGGGCTAATCCGTAATTGAATAGCTGCTTTGTTCATTAAATCTTTATGCTCATCTATGTCCCGGTGGATGGCATAGTCGGTGGCACGCGCGCTCGATAAGCAGAGGCCACGAGTTTTAATATTGAAGGTTATCTGTGAGCTATATAATTATAAGTAAAGAAGATTACATTAATTTTATAATTGTTATTTTTAAATAAAGAAATATTTAAAAGGTTAAAGCCAATTTTAACGTCAATTACGCTGCCTAATGGATAGGTCCACGTCAGAGGCGGGTGAGCCCTGGAATTCTATTCGAAGCGTGAACCTTTGGAGCCGGAGTCGGACTATTAACTGAAATAAATAAAATTATAAAATATTTTTAATTAAATGAAAATCAAAACAATAACTAAGTTTATTTGCGATATCTGACTCCATGTTTGTGAAAAGTATAAGTTTATCGTACTTGATTGATTGATTAATTGTTTGATTTTTATTGATTAATGTCCCTGACATCATAAGTGGGTGAGGAAACAGACGTTATTATTATTATTATTGATTGATTGATGCCTAGAGCAACCACTGTGGTAGTTGTAGCGTGCTCCTGTAATCCAACACTTGGAAGCTTAGGTGTGTATTGACTGATTTGATTGATTTATTGATTGATTGATTGATTGAGCAGGTTTCCACCTAAACTAAGGTCAATGTGCCACTGCTTGTATCAAGTGGTGACTCAGAGGTTTCAACAAAGCAGTGTCGAGGCTGTGTGGACAGTAATAGGAACTGTCATATTCCTTAGATTCATCAATCCTGCTCTAGGTGTGCAATTTTTATTTTTAGTATTCGTGTATTCGACAGATGACAGGACGCAAAGCGCCGATATCTACTAATTTGCCAGATACCTGAGGTTATTCATCTTGTTGACCTGACCTGACCTGGGATCGATCGTAGGTCTTCTTGCTTCTGCGGCTGACACTCTAACCACTTGGCCACACCCCCCCCCCCCGTAATCATTGTTATTCATTATTTAATATTAATGTTAATGATAGTCAATTATGCAATAATATGAATAACAATAATAAATACATATATTAGCTCTTTATGAAACAGTATAATCAGGAATAGTATATCTCTATACGATTATTTTCCCCATTGACAACGAGTTTTTTACTGCCATAAGACTCGGGCATAATAATAATCAATAAATCAATCAATCATAATAATAGGCATAGATTTTTACGTATGCTTTATGTATTGTGTGAATATTGATGAATTTTAGTATGTTAGTGCTGGTTGGTCTCTATGATGTATATTTTTTCGTTGTTTTATATTTCTTATGTTTTCCTTATCTTATGTGTGTAAGACTAAATTATTTTATAAAGTGAAGAGATGCTCACTGTTCAGGTTGATATACTCAATTAAACATTAAACATTAATAGAAATGCAGAAGAAGAAGAGGATGAATGAAGAAATGAAGAAGAGGAGACTAACGAAGGGGGCTAACGAGGGGACTAACGAAGGGGGCTAACGAAGGGGCTAACGAGGGGACTAACGAAGGGGGCTAACGAGGGGACTAACGAAGGGAACTAACGAGGGGACTAATGAAGAGGGGACTAACTCTGATGTGTAAGATAATGCAGAACATTGATTGATTGATTGATTGATTGATTGATTGCAGTATCGCCGTGCGAGTCAGGTATAATAGAGATGCAGTGTACTATAAGAATGAAGAGGGGACTAACACTGATGTGTAAGATAATGCAGAACATAGCCAATCACGTTCTGTTCACTAAGGAACTTCACATGAGACCTTTCAACGATTTCCTCAAGACTAACTTTGATGCTGGGCGAAGGTAAGTCTACGACTATTATTCTGTTATTCGAGTAATCTAAATGGTGTTTATTATTTCGATGACGGGTGGCAGTTTCTATGATGTTTGGTAATTTCTATGATGTTTCTTAATTCCTGTAATGTTTGGTAATTTCTATGATGCTTGGTAATTCTTATGAAGTTTTGTTATTCCTATGATGTTTTTGTTTATTCCTATTATGCTTGGTAATACCTATGATATTTGGTAATTCCTATGATGCTAGGTAATTCCTGTGATGCTTGGTAACTTCTGTGATGCTTGGTAATTCTTATGATGTTTGGTCATTCCTATGATGCTTGGTAATTCCTATTATGTTTGGTAATTTCTGTGATGTTTGATAATTCCTATAATGTTTCGTAATGCCTATGATGTTTATTTATTGCTATGATGCTTTTTGGTAATTCCTGTGAAGTTTGGTAATTCCTATGATGTTTTGTTATTTCTATGATACTTGGTAATTTGTGTGATGTTTGGTTATTCCTATGAAGTTTTGTTATTCCTATGATGTTTTTGTTAATTCCTATTATGCTTGGTAATATCTATGATGTTTGGTAATTCCTATGATGCTTGGTATTTCCTATAATGCATGGTAATTCCTCTGATGCTTGGTAATCCCTATGATGCTTGGTTATCCACAGGTTTTTCATAGAGATAGCCTCAGACTGTGAGACCCTTGACACCAGTAACCATAGTCTATCCTTCATCAGCGACGCCAATGTCCTAGCTCTGCATAGACTGCTGTGGATTAATCAGGAAAAGATTGGAGACTATCTGTCCAGTAGTAGGGATCATAAAGCCGTTGGTAGACGTCCGTTTGACAAGATGGCAACACTGCTGGCTTACCTAGGACCCCCTGAGCATAGACCACTTGACTCTCAGTATGTAATAATTGTAATAATAAAGGTTTAGCATCCGTTTTCTCATCCAGGGTTGGTAGTCAGTGACGTCGAACTGTATAAAGTAAAAATTATCATGTAGTGCTAAAGCTTTGACTTTCATTTCCTCATCCACTTATGTTAGTAGGGACATCAATTGTTATGATGTACATCAGTCGTCGTTGTTGCTGCTCGACTAGGGTTGTCAGCTGTGTTATTGATGTGTTGCTGATCTCTCCAGCTTGGTTACTGGGGAAGGGATGGCTCATCCAGGGCACGCCGCCAGGTCCCAAGCAACTCCGCCACCTCGCAGGGTCGTACATGTAGGCCCTACATTAGTCTTGCTAATATACAATACAATATGGATTTATCGTCGGCTTTTTGACGCTAGAGGTTAAAATCGATTTAACGTCTGTTTCGCGGCCTAATGGGTACATCAGTGGAGGGCAAGCCCTGGGATTCTAATTTTCTCGGGCACCAATGGAACCTGACCCTCGGACACTCAACCGATGTGCCGGCTCAGCCTTTTCAGTTATAAATGTAATACAAATGTTCTTTGAATATTATTGAGCATTTATGGCTATAATTATTTGTCCCTGATATCGTCATCCGATGATGAAGCAGACGTTAAACCATATTGTATTGCATTAATGTGTTTTCTGTTATTTTTAGATGGAACAGTATGGATATGACAAGCACAAAGGTGTGTAAAATGTTCTATAAACATTGGTTGGATTATAATAATAATTAAGGTTTAACCTCCGTTTCCTAGTAAAGCATTCAATTCGTTCGGAGTCAATCGGTGATGTCACAGAGACTATTTTTTATTTTACTTGTATCACAAAATACTTATGTCACAAAATACATTTAATTTCCTTCCTTCATCGATGACATTTAGAGATTATTAATTAACTATGCATACTTAATATATTAATTGCATTTTAGAAGCACTTTTTTTACAATGAACCAGGGATGGTAGGCTTGTTTAGTCTCCCCATTGACTGCGACCGATGTGGCAAGACCTCTACATTCTGATCAGTCACTCATAAACTGTTATACCACACAATCTTAACTAAGTCTCGGAAGCACTTTTGAACAGTGACGGGTAGAGAAGCGTCTGGCCTGCCATATGCCACAATTGATGTGGCAGGTCCTCTGCACATGTAGAATTTGAGTGACCAAAGGGTTAATTACACAGCAGTCATGGCACAGACCACTCTGCCCTTCACAGCTTCATCTGCGTTAGTTGCTTCGTACGACACGTGCAGTTTTTGGTTGGTCTAAATTCTTAAGTTTCCTAGAACCAACACTGATCAGAAGCATAATGCTGTAATTATTTCTATTTATTTCTGAGAAAAGTTAAAGGAGATTAAAAATTGAGAAAGTTACTTGATCGATAGACTGATTGATTGACTGATTTTTTTTTTACCCTGAGTGTAAACAGCCTTGAGGGTTTTATAAAAACGATTCATTAAGAATGAATGAATCGTGGCCCGGCTACTCGAGATCGACTAGATTGATTGATTGATTAATTGATTGATTGATTGATTTATTGATTGATTATTATGCGAATAGTTTGAGGAGATCATGAGCAAGCACAACATGCACGAGAAGGACGAGTTCAAGTCTCTGAAGTCAGTCAACATCTTCTATCAAGCTGGCACCAGCAAGGCTGGCAACCCTGTCTTCTACTACATAGCCCGCAGATACAAGTAAGTGTCACGTGTCTGAGACGTCCCGAACATCATCCATCGATGAGGAAACGGACTTTAATCCTTTATTAATATTATTTCATTTGATGCACAATGCACGTGTCTGTATATTGATGCAATTTTCCTGTTATTTGCTTTGCTTTGATGAATTCTTTCGTCATGTTTGAGGAATAAAGAAATTGAAAGCATAATCATGAGCGGAAAAATTGAAAGAGAACGTTGTAAAGGAAGACAAAGAATCACCTATACAAAGAGTCTCAGTGAATGGATGAACGTAGGAGAAGTAGAAATGATTAGATTTGCTGGAGACAGAGATATTTTGAAAACCATGACCATCAACGCTGGAACTGGCAGGATACCTGAAAGAAGAAGAAGTGATGAACATAGAGATGGTCATTATTGTTATTATGTATCTTTTGTATAAAAACGTCTACAGCTGAATTTAGCGTCAGTTTCGCCGAATAATAGCTACATCAGTTACGGAAATTTCATTTTAATTCGGTAAACTTTGCACATGTGTAATGTTTAAGCACTTATTAAGTTTGGCGATTTTTTAAGTTAGGGCACCGGTTGCCACATTTCAGAATTTGTATACCATTTTATTGTGACAAGTGCATCATAGAGCTATTGCTCTATCCTGTTCTGTTATGTTCGCAACCCTTTCTTTGTCATTGATTCATTGATTGATTGAGTGAGTGAGTGAGTGATTGATTGATTGATTGATTGCAGGGTCATGGATGTCAATGGAGATCTACTGATCTATCATGTTCTACTAACTCTCAAACCATTCTTCCACAAACCATTTGAGCTCGTCATTGACTTCACACACACCAGTGCTGATAACAGATTCAGGGTATGTGCATGTCTACGATATGTGGAGAAAACTTTCATTAAAAAATGAACTCTTTTTGTTATTTGTTGTTATTTATGTGATATTCAATTTGAGCAATATGGGTGTTTTTTATCAGGTTGGCCTTCTATAGTTTAAAAATAAATGCTGTGTTAAGATTAGAATCTAAACGATTTTTTCCAATCTAGAATTAATATAAATGTGAAACCTAGCGGCATGTCTACATTTATCTGATTAAATGATTTAAATCTATGAAAATCTGTCATAGGCATTGAAGAAAATTAAGAGAAACTAGGTTTATGTTAATTAATTAAAAATCAAGTGGAAAAGTTATTAGTTTAAAATTTGCTACATTTTTTAAAATAGTTATCTTCATTTATTTTCACACATGTCAACCACACGTGTTTACAGGGTTTCCTTTGTTAGTTTATATTTTTGGTATTACTTGTAGTCTTCCATCCCATTGGTTAATCCTACCGTTGCTGTAAACGGTGCACCTTGCAGCCAGCGCTGGTACACGATTAACCCGTGCCGGTGGTGTTATTATTCTTCTGTAGTCTAATCTGGATTTGAACCCGCGACTCTTCCATTATCTTATGCTTGAGCGCCCCACACTAACCACTAGACTACCGCCACCGGCAAGATGGTTAACTTCTGTAAAATTTTATAATTGTAATTGTGTTTTATAATTTCAGACTGATTTCCTGGCGAAGTGGTTTGTGATAATGCCGGAGACAGTGTATCAGAACATAGTGCAAGCTTACATCTATAATTGTAACTCATGGGTCAGGGAGTACACCAAATATCACGACAGAATACTGGCGCCTCTCAAGGTTTGTCTTGGTTATTGTTGTTGTTGTTCTTCTTGTTCATAATTGTTGTTTTTTATATCTGAATATTTGTCACACATGACATACGCACATGCTATTTCCTTTCATACATGTAGTTGCTGGTTTTGGGTTTAATTATATTTTTACCACTCCGGATAAATCGTATTGACTTCTGATAGTGCACAATGCAGCCAGTGCAGGGACACGATAAATCTTCCACACCCTGGGATTGTTCATTGGTTGACTGACTTGGGATTCGTACCTGGATCAATTGCGTTTGAGGCGAATATTCTACCGATATCGCTAAACCAACTAGACATTGAACCCGTGCCCTGGCGACTCGAGTCACCGGCGTGCTGTCATTAGACCGCCGACCCTCACCGTGGTCTAATGAGTATGTGGTGTGATGTTGTAGAACAACCGCAAGCTGATCTTCATCGACCACCCTGCCAAGCTGAACGAGTACATAGACGTGGACCAGCAGAGACTGCCTGGAGCAACCATCTCTCTGGAGGAGGACCTTAAAGTCTTCAACAATGCTCTCAAACTGTCTCATAAAGATACTAAAGTGGCCATCAAGGTGAGATATCGATCAATAAATCAATCGATCAATAGATCAACAGTAGTCAGTTTTATAGTGCACTCTGAGTCATAACATAGATCTCGAAGTGTTCAACAAAGCTCTGTAGCTGTCTCACAAAGATACCAAGTGGCCATCAAGGTAAGATATCAATCCATCAGTCAATCAATCATAGTAGTCAGTTACAGGGTGGTATTTGCCGGGGGGTTGGAGGGGTTCAACTCCCTTAGTTCGACATACGGACCCCCCCCAAGTCAGGGAGAAAAATGACCCCTGTGGTCGTATATTGATAGTAAGACTAGTAAACACACTATGAAATCAAAAACAAAACAAAGCCGACTCGTTTAGAAAAAACCGACCCCCCTACTTCATTTCTGACAAATACCACCCTGGTCAGTTATATAGTGCATTACTAACTGATTCATTTACATGTTCAACGATGCTCTCAAGCTCTCCCATAAAAATGGCTATCAAGGTAATAATTATGATCTGATCTGATTTTATTTTATAATACCACTTTCTTATACAATGACATGTATTGTACATTAATCGATCCAGGATCCCGATGTACTAAAGATTAAAATCAAAAGTTAAATATTGTGTATTTGCACGCTTAAGAGAGGTGTTTAAGTTATAAATCGACTTGTCCATTTCTAACAAATCATTAACAAATTACTTTTGGATACTCGAGTATAGTGCATCTAAAACGTCTTGAGAGAGAGGAGAGAGGGAATTCTCTCTCTCTTCTCTCTCTCTCCTCTCTCTCTCTCTCTCCCATCTCTTTCTCTCTCTCTCTCTCTCTAGTGAAGTGCCAGATGGCAGGTCCAAGGCACAAATTCCTTCTCAGTCAACAATCCTGATCATTAATGACTCTCATGAACGGCTTTTTCAGCACTTGTTACTTGCAAACTACGCTTGAGTGGACCAGTTAGTTTTACTTGTGCTGTAGGACAGTGGTTCTCAACCTTCTCTGTGGCAGGGAACACCAAAAAAATTTTAAAATCTCAAGGAACACCACTATATATAAACTTTTGTGTAACTCAGTTCTCTCTCTCTCTCTTTCTCTCTCTCTCTCTCTCTCTCTCAGTGAAATGTCTAACAGGCATACAACTGTAGAGCGTAGAATGCACAAATTGTATGCCATATTTTCTTGGAGACAATTTTTCTTTCTGAGGGGTCTCCTTAATCAGTTATTGCGTTAGTCGGCTTCTATGAAATGCGTGCAGCTTTCGGTTGGTCTATTCCTATGTTTATGGGATCCAACGCGGCAACTCAGTTATGGTAGGCAAAATATATAGGTATGTGAGAGTTACAAGATGAGAAATGTTTTAACACTAGCGTCACGTAGAAAAAAAAACGTAATAAAATAATACCGTGTTAATGTGACCCTTGTGCCTGAATCACATCACAGAGTTTATCAATGTGAGTTGT
>JAQFZF010002383.1:0-12531 GCA_034695365.1 Enchytraeus norvegicus
GTATTTTAAGTTAGAACTAATGTGTGAACTGCCATTCTAGTGTGAAATTTTCATTTTGGATAAATGGTTTAATGCTAGTTAATACAAATCTTATATTCCACTGTAAAGAAGAAGAGAAACTAGTGTGCTTAAAATGAAATTTTAAAAAATGAGCCGAAATTGAGGCACATCCGGGTGTGTGATAAGCCGTGTAAACATCCGGCTTGGTCCATCTATAGTACTTATATATCTATGCGTATAACTAAATTGTGTGTTTACTTCCTTTAGAAGAAACTGAATGCCGTTGAATATACCTATTACTGCTCATACAAGTACAATGGCTCGTAGCATGCAGTCTATAATGCGCACTGTTAAAATTAAAATCCACACCGCAATGCAAGGCTATAAAATGAAAATGCAAAATGTTAATGCAAATGCATGGCTATAAAATGAAAATGCCAACTGTAAATACAGATGCAGAGCTATAAAATGCAAATGCAAGGCTATAGAATTCTAGACACGTTTCTCAGATGAATAACAATTCAGAATGTTCTTATATTTCGGAATGGGATGTTTGGACTTATATACTTCCTGACGAAATTTTAATTAGATTCAGTCTCTTGGGCTGTTTAGCCAAGATATTATAATGGTGGAGTGAAAATCCTCTATGGAGATCCTCCGGTTTATAGTCTTATAATTTTTCTATAGTTAATTAACAATCGTTTATTTTATGGTAAGCTGTCACTGTTCAGTTTAATTAAGTATGTTCAATACACAAACAATGGGGCACAGGTTTTGCCTTGGCAATGTCTCAAATCTCAGTCCTCCGTAAATAATAAATTATAAGAAATAACAAAATAATATTTCACTATTATTCATATGGTTAAATTTAATGAAGCAAAATTTAATTATTAATAAAATAAGTTAATAACAAAAACCTAACATAAATAAATTAGAATTACTCGTTAAGCATAATTATGAGGTTAAATTACTAACCTCCGCCATTTACATGCAGTTCGCTATAGCTTGCATCTTGTGAATGAATGGCCTTACTACAACAATCAAATATTGCTTACATGTAGCATAACTTTCAAAATAATAAATGATAAAATATTAAATCATACTAGTAAAATTTACTCATATTTGGTTCCATTCTGACAAAATTTGTGTTTAGTTGAAACAGAAACAGACAACGCTTCTACATTATCGGATGTTTTCTTTTAATATAAAGATAAATGAGCAAAGAAACAACAACAACGAAATATAGAGTGTTACAGTCGTCAATGACAACAACGATCAGAAATAGTTTCCGTTGCTATCATCAGTATCTACTTTAGTAAATATTCTCACCTCTGCATCATTAAATTTTAGGCATTCTGACCATTCGTATTAACTTTTGTACTCCTGTACATTATCCATTGAGAATAGGAATTGGTCAATACAAGTATCTTTTAGAAACAGTAGCCTATATTAATGGAAAAAGTTCAATTGTAAATTTATTTTACTCACCCGTTTGCAATACCATTTGTCTTCTCATTTTCTGTACAAATATAAATGAATAATTATAATATAAATTGTACAAGTATAATTAAAATATTTATAAATTCACTACTTCGAAATTATTTTATTTTCAGTGTATAAGCTTACCAATAATATTTAACAAAAATCAAGAAGTGATTCAAAGTTACGAGAAAATTAATAATTATGTTAGTAAATAAACTGTTGTCAATAGAACTTCTCTGATAATTTGACAAATAATGCCACAAATTTACTAATAAATGTTAAACTCTGTACTTTCCCACGAATCAGGAAATGAGAATTCACATACATATTTAAGCCTAGACTAGACTAGGCCTGTAAGCTTAGTCATGAATATTATGACTTCCTTTGAATGATATAACGTAGCTTATACTCAACATGTTCTTATGCCCGTGTTGGATCCGGGAAGCTTGAGAATAGACCAACTGAAAACTGCACATGTTTCGTAAAAGCCAACTAACGCAGATATATTGATACCGAGGAAGGCAACGGAAAACTACCTCTGAAGTCAGAATATATATTCCCAAGAAAAGGCTACATTTAGGTGTGGCAAAGGCATAACCTTTTTGATGGGAGCAACTTGATCGATGGAGTGCTCATTGTTGTTGAGCGTGATAGCAGACTGTGTTTCAGAATATGTACCTTGGACTGCCATTTGGCAGTGCACTAGAGATAGATAGATACTCAACACTTTTCCACAACAGATGCAAGCGTTTGGTTTCTAACAGGATCATCGCTTCAATGGGTCTTCAACAGGAGCAATAATAGTTTGCGAAAAGGTTAATTACTAACATTTAAGTAAATATTAAAATATTTTTAAATGTTTCGACTACCTTGAACGAAAATTATAGAAATCATTCAGCAATCGGTGTCACCAATATCAACATTATTAAACATTAATTTATATACGAGTAGAATGTGACAGCAGCAAGTGTGGATCCAGAAGGGGTCTAGACTCTACGGGCGAGAGAAACCTTGGTGGAGTTAATTTTCTAGAACATACTCATCGATTTGGATATCGGAACTAATTTTTAGATGTTTGCAATAGTTTTCAGATTGGAAAGGAATCGACTAAACTATACATGTAACAAGAGAAAGCGTTACGTTATGTAGGCCTAAGGTTAATTGTTTATATAGTGTAATTGAGATTACATATGGAACTGAAGGAACTAACTGTTTCCAGGAAGTTTCCATTCACTATACGGCTGCATGTCATCCTGCACTTCATTACTTCCTTCACCTATTTCAAGAGCTGAATTTTGTTTTCTGAAACAGCATTTTAATTATTAATGCTATTAATTATTCGTCACAGAAACATCTTGGCACTAAATGGCCGGGCGGATTGATTCACACATTATCATATATTTACTGTCCCGGGTCAATATCACACCAACTTGCATGAATTTTACACTAAAGACATCTTAAGACTTGTAGTAGCTGCATAATTCTGCAACGGCTTATTTTAAAACTAATTTTAATCAGTAGGTGTTTAATTCGTAGCTTCCACTGTCTGGAATTCGTTGCCTCCTAATATACGATCTTGCTTATCTGTTTCCACTTTCTGTAGTAGGTTGAAAACTCATCTTTTTCCATCTTTTAGATATAAAATATTTGCCTGACTGTCTTTTGATCACCGGACCGGCACCGTTTAGGATCGCGCTTTTCTCTTTAGCTAATGTTTCTGCCAACCGTTTTGGGTGAACCGGTTTGCTGAGATACGTGCTGTTGAGACTTCCCTTGCAAGTGTTGACATCGAATGAAATTGAAAGAATTGAAAGAATAAGTAAAAAGAATAGAAAATAGTTAGATACAGAACAAATTAAACTGATGCAAGAGATCAGAGAAAAATCAGAGATCAGTGAGTCTACTCAATGAATAATAATAACAATACGGGTTTAACGTACGTTTCATCATCTGACGACGATATCAGGGACATCAATATTGGGGACGATATCAGGGACATAATAGCTAGAACTGTCAAAGGGATTAAGGAAGTGCCTAATTGTAATTACTAATTGTACTCCTTTTCTTTACCTACCCATTTGGAGTTTCTTGCGGCAACTTATCTGTTTATACAAAACATACAAAAATCTTAGCTTCTATGTTCAATTACGTATAGCGTATTATACTGAAAAAAAAAAAATATAATTAGTTTATATTATGAAAGTTACTCTTATAATTTGGTTTACCCTGAGTGGTGCTGCCCGGTGACATATATGTAATAAGCGATACATGTACAGCATGTCACTATCATAACACACTGAAAGGGTTATAAAGAATACTTAATTTCTTAAACTTCTAACACTAATTTTACTCGAGATACACAGGTTTGACCGTTTGAGGAGGAGTTGAACTTAGGTTCTTACGTTTCAGAGTGTAGTGTTATACCTCTGCACTACGACGGCTTGCCCCTACCCAGTACGGGAGTTACAGAACTACTATTACAGTATAGGTATATGTAATTAGGATATTGAATTTCACTGACCTTTTCGTCTTCTCCTGGCTACAACCAGACAGAGAATGATGATAAGTAAGATTAGCATTAGACCAAGAGTCCCTCCCACCACCGATCCGATAATAATTTGTGTGATGTTTCTAGCTGGCTCTGTGCTTTTAGAAGCAGCCACAGTTGTAGAACTCCCATATTCATGATTATCATCATCTGTACAAATGTTAAAACTGAATATTATTGTCAACTCTAAACAAATTGTTAGCATACCATTTACATACCACAACCACATAGGCCTACTACATCTTACTTACATGTCCTACCACATGTCACATGTCCTACCACATGTCACATGTCCTACCACATGTGACATGTGGTAGGACATGGGTAGGTGGTACTCTATGGAAGCCTGTGCTTATATGGACCCCTATTATATCTTCTTCTTAAAATCATGAGCTTATATCGTGTTTACGATCTTACTCCGGTTAAATAAATATAATATCGGTATAAAATTTGTCGTTCGAATTTGTTGAAATATCTGGCATTCTTTATACGAAAAGATTACAATTCAGATATTAATAAAATATGCTTACCAGAAAACAGCAATTGCTTAATAATTTCTTCACTCCAGATATATGTCCGATTATTTGAAGATTCCGCGAAGTAAATAGATGCATTGACTCCACTTTCATTCATGGCCCTCAGAAGCTTTATATCTGCAGTGTGTTCTACTAATACAATGTCACTATCCCTCCTTGACTGTTGTGTTGAATTGAATGTTTGATTTCCTATTAAAAAATCTACACGAGGTCCATTCGTGTCTCCATAGATGAGACAATTTAACCACAGGATGTCTGAACTTTTCATCGTCTCCGTTGTATTTGAAGAACAACCATCTAAAACATTAATAAATAAACACAATTAAATACGAAAGTAAGCAAGAACTTAAAATACTGATGTACAGGGTGAGCAAAACTTTACACCCTCTAGCGAAATCTCAATAACCTTGTAAAAACTGCAGATTTGTAAAAAATATTTTCGGGCTGTCTAGAGGACAAATGTTGACATTTAACCTCCAAATTTGGTCAAAAAATAATAATAAATAAAAAAGTTGCAGAGTTTCTATGAAAAAATCGAAAAAAACAAAATAACAATGCTTATTAAACAATAATTCATTTCCTTTTGAATGAATTTTGGACCTGAAAAGGGTCATTTGTTGCTGTTGCCGATTCTATTTGAGAAGGTGTTCAAAGTGACCACCATCTGCTCGAATGCACGCCTGCAGCCTCTTCCAAAATGCTAGAACAGCTAGGTCGATAGCCTCTTGAAGCAAGTCGTCCCATATTGCCCCTAGCACGATCTTGAAGACTTGAGCTCAGCCTTCTTAGTTGGCTTTGGGGTGAACACTTGGTACCGCTGAATCATAGCGTCCCAGAAGTGGTAGTTGAGAGGATTGAGTTCAGATGAGTTTGGTGGCCACTCATCCTTCTTGACGAACTCCGGACCTAATATTTAAGAAAAATTGTGCCAACGCTATTGAATAAGCCTTGTTATTTTGTCTTTTTCGATTGTTTCATAAAAACTCTGTAACGTTATAATTTATTAATATTTTTAGACCAAATTTGGAGGTTAAATGTCAATATTCCTCCTCTAGAGAGCCTAAAAATATTTTATATAAATTTTTTGTTTGACGAAGTTATTGAGATTTCGCTAGGGGGGTGTAAAGTTTTGCCTCACCCTGTATATTACATTTTTAGATGAAAGAAGATTCCTAAAAGTTAGAACTCGATGTTAACTCTACAGTTACAATCCACTGAGACTGTGTAGAGGAGCTTGATGGGCTCTGCGATTAAATATGTCGCAGGCAATCGTTTTTAAGGCACCGTCGCTGATGATGCCTTAAAAACGACTAAATCGAAATAAATACCTCTTCACTCTTCGGTTCGTAATCATAAGCCAACGCGATGCAATCAGATAGACCTATTTAAAATTAATGTTCATTTAATTTAAAGATGACCTGATTTTATGTTTTCTGTTATGATTCAACAAATGTTAACTAACTTGTGAGGAACCACAAATTTAGATCTCTTATAATTTGAATTTAGCCGATTTTAATTCGGAATACATTAGCGCCACAAGTGGCCTAAGTGTTTGTCACAAACACACATTTATGCCTTACAAAATGAATGACTTTTATATATTTATTGTCGTCCCTGATATTGTCGTCAGATGATGAAACGGACATTAAACCCAGTTTGTATTTTTTTATTGTATATTGTACTTCATGCAATGCGATAAATAAGTAAATAAATAATTAAAACAGCTTTGATTATTTTTACCTCAAATTATTATTTGTAATATTATGTGACAAGGCTATCCAACCGTGATTCAATCACTAGAGTGAGCTAAATAACTGCGCCAATCATGACTACCATTCTATGGTTTTGATCCGTTTGCTATAAAAAAATGTTTTCAGCATGGTATTGTTGTATTCTCTCTCTCAGTGCACTGCCTAACGGCAGGTCCATGGTTTACAATTGTAGAGTTTGTATGCCATATTTTCTTGGAGACAATTTTACTTTCTGAGGGGTCTCCTTAACCAGTAACTGCGCTACTCGGCTTCTACGAAACCCGTGCAGCTTTCGGTTGGTCTATTCTTATGTTCGCAGGATCCAACACAGCTTACTGTATACAAACATAAAAGTACATGTAAATACAGATTATTTTACATAACTTACCTAATACTATCAGATTCCAGGCTTTATGAGCACATGCTGTTGGAGATGAACTATCATAGACAACATAGCAACCGGTGTCGTTATACTGCAGTGATTTAATTGTGAGGCTGCTAAATGTCCAGTTCTCACCATTTATAACTTGACTGTAGTGTGTTACATTATATTTCTCTGAAACATTCAATCCATCGTAACCATCGTATAGAAGGCTAGCCGAAGAGGGATTTGTGCAGTTGACATAATACCATTTAACAGTAGCTTTAGAAAAATTTCTTCCTGGTGTAGAGTTTGTACTAAAATCGAAGGTAAGCTCGTCATTTGTTTTCTTTACAATATTTTCCGATATAATCCATGTTCCTGAAGTAAGGCAGATGTTGCTTTCTGTTATAACAAAACAGACATCCAATTTGTTATTTGTTATGCAAGGAATCAAAATTAACTCAGGTGCTGTTAACTACTTAAACGTAAAGGTTGTGTGCTATATTAGTTACCGAACGTAGGCGAAGAGCTGATCCCGATCTTGAGCGATGGCAGCACACAGGTGACATAGTCATTAATCTGACGGTAAGGTCGCTAGAATCCCTCTACAAATCCAATTTGATAATTGGATCATATACGCCAGGGCTGTGGTAACCTTCGGAATCATCCGAAGTATTCACCTACTAGGTACTAATTGCTCCCAATTATCCGACCCACGAAGGGATGGTGGACTTGATAGGCCCGTGTTACTAAAATCATTATCAAATCTGCTGCAGCTGTCTAAGCTGTCTTATTATTGTTTGAGGAATGATCAATTCTCCTGGCGATTTATGCTCTCCATGACAAGATATCATGATCAAATGATGAAACGGGCATCAAATCCGTATTATAATACTTCTCCCGTCAGTATCAAGTGTCTCAACTGTCGTGACGGTCTTTGAACAGTGTGCAGCGTTTTCTGATTCCTGTTGACAGCATTAAATTCTATGAAATAAATTATTAAAGTAATAATTCTATTCAGACGTCTAAGACTTCATCTCCTCAGTAACATTAGAAAATTAACTCAATCTATTATTTGATTTCTGCCACATTTCAAATCATAATATTCTGAGTGTAGGCTACATGTTAACTCAAACTCTGCCCAACATGTTAGTATTAGCATCAATGCTTCTATTCAATAATAATGTGACAAATCTGATTCTAATTAAGCCAATTGACAAATTAAAAAGTCATCATCCTTGGGCAAGGTGTCCGATTGTCTGCTGTCAGTTAAGCAAACACATTGGTTGCCCACTGATGCCGTGAATTGCAAAATGTACGACTATTTAATATGATCTTACATTATCATAAAATAATTATTAAATACCTTAAGGCAGGGACCCATAGACTATCATTTATGATATCCACTTGCTACCGCAGAGACGTATTCGTGATGAAGCGATTTCAATCAATCAATCAATCAATCAATGAGGATCTAACGTCCGGTTCCTCACCCGAAGGCGATATCAGGGACGTCCCAAGCGGGATGTAGCAACTACAGACAGCATCAAACCACCAGAACACTCCTGTAAATGCACAGGTCGAAAGAGGAAGCGAGATCCAAAACAGTGCAAGTCCGTTATCCAAGGCAAGACAGTCCGCTAAAGCAGATCTAGGGTAGGAAGAGATGAGTTTTGAGCTTGCCCTGGAAAGTAGTAATGCATGTAGAAGATCGAAAATTTTGTGGTAAAGACTTGTGGCAAGGATTTGGATAGATGACAATCGAAACGCCTTAAATAATATGAGCATAAGATATTTCTAAGCACATGTTATTTTATAACACATTTTTTAACCAGTGAATATAAATAACTAAGCTATACCTGGATTTGTTGCACCACACGACGCCTTGCACCAGAAAATGATGATGACGCCAATGAGAAGTTTTCTGGATGACAATAAATTTTGATTCTTGTTGGACATCGTATAGCGCTACTTCTGCATTCATCAGCGATTATGACTATAAATAAATTCCAAGAGTATTTGTAATTGTATCGCGTTACTCAATCTCATAGATTTAATATTTTATCCAAAGTAGGCCTACTTTGTATCCTGTCATCACTTTCATTCAGCAATGCATTGGCAAATTAGTAATAGCGTAGGCTACTTACAGACGTAGATCGCTATTCAAATCTAGCTATCAATCCACCAATTAGTAGATCAAACAATAGCTAATTTATAAACAAATCGTTCGACAAATGAATTAAGGATTTGAAATGATTAAATTGTGTTAATCTAAGGATGACTCCCATGATGATACAGGCCTATCAATAATAACAACTGTCCAAAGTTAGACTTAGGCCTAGTTCAGACATATCATTATACACTCTGAGTAAAAAAAAACATGTGCGAAGTCTTTCGCCCATAACTTTGGCATTTGCAAACCGAATGAAAATAATTCTTGCATTGTTAGAATCAGGATGAAATTTGCCATAAGATATCATAATGTAATTCTGTTAGCTGCAAGAGAAAATAAACACCATGGACGAGTTGGAGCAGCGCCTGGTAGACGTTCGGCAAAGTATGCAACAATCAGTCTCTTTGACCACGCAATAGATGGGAGGCGCAAGCGTATCAGAGCTTATATTCGAGCCAACTGAGGATATTTTGAGCATATTATGTGACTGTTGACAGTAGGCCTACCTGTATAACATCGTTTGTTTCGTGTGTTTTGTTGTTAGTCAAGTCACAGATTCATAAGTATGCCGTAGCGTTTTACATACTGAAACTGAACATCTTCAATCGCGCACATTTGCAAGCACTGATTTAACGCAAAAACAAGTAATTAGCGGAGATACTTTACGCTATCTGATAGCAAATTTCACCCTGATTCTATTGGTGCACGAAATGTTTAGATTGGTTTACAAATGAAAAAGTTATGGGCGAAAGACTGCGCACATGTTTTTTTTACTCAGAGTGTATATTGACATCATCAGTCAAACAATATTAATTAGCATTTACTAATATTCAGTTAATACAATATCTTAAGTACAGAGAAATCATCGACTAATTACAGCCCCCGATTTATATATATTTATTTATATACAAAATTAGGTTTAATCTTTAATAAAATTGTTTATTAAGTCTATACTATGCCCAACTGCTTGTACTTCATTGTGCTTTAATGTGTGCCTAATATTGTGTTTAATTGTGTCTTCTATTGTGTTTTAAGCAGTAATAATATACTCTTTTAACAACAATAATACTTTTAATAATAGGTCTACTTTGTAATTGTCATTTAACACGGTTATCAGTTTAATTAATTATTGGACTATTATCTCTGATATCGTCGAAAGATGATGAAACGAACGCTAAACCCTTATTGTAGGTGTACTGTATGACCATAATACAGTACTGTTAGTACTGTCATAGGCCTATTAATAACATAGTAGCCTCCTATAGAAAGTTAACAGTCTACATTGAGGTTAATTCATGAGTCACATATTACGTGCCTACATTACGTGACAGTATCTACTCCGTTACCGTGCGACAATATTAGTAAACTGAAGAAAGACCTCGCATATTCCCACATAAGCGACACTGCCGGTGCTATCATTGTCAATGACAGGGATGTTATAACAACATCATTGATCATCTCCCATACACTTGAAGCTATAAACTTGTTCCTGTACTAAAATATTTTATTTTATTTATTTTATATACACCAACTCATTGGTAACCACTACAACTATCAATCACTCAATCAGCAATTTTCACATAGTGAACTCTTAACTAAGTCTTAGAAGCACTTTTGAAGAGTGAAGAGTAGATTTCTTGCCATATGAGACAAACAAAATCCATATGAAATCAATCTGAATGAGGCCCATAAACATAAAATCACGCATACTATGAGTATACATACTTGCATACCATACACGCATACATAATTAAAAAACAATAAGTTTTATTAGTCCATACAAATGTATTTTCAGTTTTGGGTCCGGGATATTTGAGAATAGTGCAACCGATAACAGCACGTGTTTCGTAAGACAGATACTGAGGAAGGCAATGGAAAGCCTCCTCAGAAACCTATATTTTCCTTGAACAATGGCATCATTTTCATGTAGAAAAAAGCAAAAGCCTTTGTGATGACACGGACTTATTAGGTTGGTCGAAGGTGTGCTCATTAAAGAGCGAGATAGTTGATTGTGTGTATGAATTTTTGCCTTGGACCTGCCACATGACAAAGCACTGGATAGATAGATAGTCCATACAAAATAATTATTCATGCAAAAATTATAAAGTGAACAGTAAACAATTAATTTTCTCTGAAACGTAAATTCCAATATTATTAGCATAATGGTTATACTTGACAAAGCAATCGTATGACTTCAAACCGATATGAAAAGGTAAGTCTAAGTCTAACGACTGTTTCAGTATTGAAGGATACTGTCAGAGTCGGACCCGGCTGGGAGTCGAACCCCAGACATCCTGCTTATCGATCAAAAGTGTTACCGTCTACGCTATTTCGGGCCAATATGCACCCAACTTCAATCGGGCTTCAAATATGGTTGCATGTAACATGCCTAGTTGCCTACTCCAACTTATTATCTCTCCGCGGTCGAAGCACCGCAGATGTGAATACTTTTAGCGATCATTGGTTGAAGGTTTAAAAGACTTTAGCAGACACACTCTCTTGATCTAAATACCAAATAATATGTGCTTGAATAATGATTGAATATACATAATATTACAAGCGTGCGGGACTAACAGATTACAGATTACAGGTACTAGGAAATTTTTAGGGGGCACCAAAGGTACTGAATCGAGGACAAGGGGTTTGGTTTGAAATTAACTAAAGGGTTCATAGTTGACAGTAAAAGTTCAGATCGAGGGAGATTGGACGTGCCTCCCTAAACACTCCCTATATACAGATACAAAATTACGCATGTTTGCATTTATTCTATTAAACTAAGGAAGGCAGATTTTTTGGAGGAGGCGATAAGGATTTCTTCGAAAAAAGGGCGGTAGCCAAGATTAGTTTCAGAACTCCATACTCAGATCGATAATGAAAATCAGTGTTGTCTCCTGCTCTCTTTCAAGACCTTTGATTTTCTAATTGAGTTTTGAGTCGATCAGCTAGCATTGCTTGTGCTGTTTGAGACGACCCTGATATTCTCGTCGAATGATGAGACTTGACGTTAGACCAATATTGTAGGGCCTATGGTATGACAGTCCATCTGCTGATGATCGCGAAAAGCGTTTACATTACCTGTTAGGACTACATAGACCATTATAGTCGCGCAATAATTAATTTCAAAGATTTTGCGATATTACTAATTCATTTTACTAATTTAGATACTGCGAGTTTGATAGGATTTACCTATTTGAAAAATATTGCTTCTAATATAGAGATCTAAACACACATCCTATGATTTCTATCTCTCTCCATTATAACTAAAGCAGCCAATTTAACATTAATTTGCTCTGGTTTATTGATTGTCTAGCACAGCTGAGGCGTCACGGTTAGGCTGCCAAGTGTAGGCCTTCCAGGTGCAATAGACTAGAAATTAAATTTTAAATATAGTTTAAAATTATATTTGGACGAGATTAGCGATTTCGCAACATTCATATTTATTTTTAAAAATTATTCTGGCAAAATTTGTAAATTCGCAATTTCAAAATGAGTTGAGATTAGTGTTAAAGATCTCGAAATAGAAACGTTCGATTTTTTCGACGGTTTGCTGGATTATAAATTGCATATCTGATTCATTTATTTCCTGTAGGTTACATAACCATCAGGGGCGGACTGGCCTGGTGAGGGACTGAGGGATCCCTCAGTGGGCCCCCCTCACCCTGTGGACCCCATGGGCC
>JAQFZF010002384.1:0-12531 GCA_034695365.1 Enchytraeus norvegicus
TAAGAGCCGACTAACGCAGATACTGAGGAAGGCAATGGAAAACCACCTCAGAAACCTATATTTTTCTTGAACAAAGGTATCATTTGAGGTTTGGAAAAGGCAAAGCCTTTGTGATGAGACGGACTTATTAGCTTGGTCGATGGTGTGCTCATTAGAGAGCGAGATAGTTGATTGTGTGTATGAATTTTTGCCTTGGACCTGCCACGTAGCAGAGCACTGGATGGATGGATGTTGGCTAGATTTGCTGTTTATATGTACAACTGTACAATACAACAAAATATGGGTTTGACGTTCGTTTCATCATCTTAGGCGATAACAATGACAAGGTATCTCGGTATCCGTCACGAATATTAATCTTTTTTATATTCGCATATATTCACATATGGCAGAGCGCACATGCTAGTATCCTTTCTTAGTTGCTGTTTTTGTGTTTTTGTTATTTTCTTTTGCCGATCCATGATTAATCGTACCTTTGCTTTTAATAGCGCGACAAGCTGCTAGTACACGACAAATCTACAAACCTGAGATTTTTATCTTTGTCGACCGACCCGGGACTAGAACCTGGATACCTTGCAAGTGAGGCGAACACTCTACCGATATCGCTAAATCCCCCCTCCCTTATATTACCGTCTTCTTCCAGTCGTTTTTCAAACAGACTATCTTTCATGCAGCTATTCAATAACTAGGCTAGATATCTATGAGATAGACTGTCAGCAAACTACATATTATAGAACAACATTGGCATTGTTGTAAGGGATAATGAGCTGTACAATAGATCGAGAGAGGTCGATTCTTTAATGAGTGTGTCCATAAAAAAAGCTGCAAAGCGAAGTTTAACGTCTGTTTCCGGACCACAAGGACATTTTCAGAGACGGGACTTGAACCCGTGTCTTCCTACTTCTCTTGCATGTTGCTACCGATTCGGACATCCAACCGGGAAACTCATTTTGTCCCTGATGTCGTCACCAGATGATGAAACGGACGTTAAATTCTCATTGATTTATTAATTGATTTATGAACCTTAGGTTCAGTGGATATATTGAATACAGGGCTAGGTAATAGATTTATCAGAATTTTTTCAGAATGCACCCACCTAAAACTGCACGTGTTCTTGTAAGAGCCGACTAACGAAAATACTGACAAAGCACAGGAAAACTACCTCAGAATTCTTTTCTCCCAAGCTAAAGAAAGGATCAAATGCTATACTTGCACAGGTTCAGGCTATCACACCAATTGAGGCCTGTTGTGAAAAAGATACTCGACTTTCCATTGTTCATATTGCGCTACTGTGGCATTTTGTATAGAGCGGAGCTCTTTAAATCTATTAATTAACTGATTGAGTGATCGACTAATTGATTAATTTATTATCAATTACAATACAGATTGTGTTTTAATTTATTTTCCACCAGCTGACGACGACATCAGGGACGTTTCCAACAGCACAAGCAATACTAACTGGTCCACTCAAACACAGTTAGCAAATGCGAACAGGGGTTTCTACTGGTCAAACACGGTGCTGGTTCATAAAACCGACAATAATCAATTTAAAATAATAATAAAACCGACAACAATAAACATTTGTCTGTCAGCTGGGACGTTACTGTCACGGATACACTCGCGGCCAGTAACGTTGCCGTGTCGAGCTCTGTGGCTGGGTCTGCTGCAGGAAAGAAGCTTCAGAAGCACTCAGAAATAATGTCAAGGTACTCCTTCGTGCCCATTGCCTTTGAGACCCTGGGCCCCATCAACTCTGCCGGCACCGACTTTATAGATGAGATTGGCAGGAGGACCCTAGCCATCACCAGCGACAACCGCGAAAATACTTTTCTGTGGCAACGGCTGTCCATGGCGATTCAACGCTGCAACGCTATTTGCTTCCGCGGCACTTTCAGCGACATGGCATTCCAGAGTACAAGTGACTAATTTTAAATGCTTTTTCTATCTATACTCCTTTTTTAATTAATTAAATCAATTTTATCATATTTGTTAGCTCAGGGTCGTTAACCACCCAGGGCAATAAATAAGACAATAAAAAAAATTAATTAAAAAAATTATTATAATAATAAAATACAACCGCCAATAATAATACATTGTTGCATAGCTTAGCGTTTCTCAAATTGTGGGTCGCGACCCACAGGTGGGTCGCCGCGTCCTTTCAAGTGGGTCGCCGAGGTCTCAAAAAATATTTTTTTAAGATAGGCGTAAGTACTTTAGTAGGCCTAAAAGCCTACAAGGATCAAACTCTTATTTTCGTATGCCTATGAAGATATAAACTTTTCACATACATTTGATTTTGTATAACTTACAAGTTAGGCCTACACATTTATGATTTTGAAAACACTAAATTTAATAGTCTATTCTTATAAAAAATGCTTAGTGGGTCGCGACTAAACTTTTATATTTTTACTGGGTCGCGATCCCGTAGAGTTTGAGAGACGCTGGCATAGACAACTATAAATTGAAATCAACACCAGAAATGCGAATATAAAAATACTTCTTATATAATTCCGACTCACGCACAACAATGTCGTCAATGATAGGAAAACATTTGAAAGCGTTGATAATAATGATTTCAATAATCGTCGAATTTCGAACAGTGATGAACCTGTATGAAATCTACTGTAATAGTGAATCAAATTCACAGATTATGTAACATGATTTTCCTGTTTGAGAGAGCGAGAGAGAAAGAGAGAGAGAGAGAGAGAGAGAGAGAGAGAGAGAGAGAGAGACACTATGTCCTACAGTCCTATACAGCATTTCTCCTATTTTATCTATTTTGGGGTAACAAATTAAGAAGTAGCCTAACATTTTGTATCGGTAATCGCAAACAATTAGAAAGTTAATCAGAACTGTTCTTATGATAAGAACTGTTAATGAACTTAAAAAACAGATAATTGTATAAAAACTCTTCTTAATAGGAACTGTTCTTGTGACAAATTTATTTAATCCAAGAAGGATTTATTTGGATCTGGGATTGTGCATTTAACACCCTTCATATATTATGCTGAAAATCATTATAATATAATTATTTTAATTGCCAACCAGTCAAGTAGGCTTAACTTATTTACTGGGCATTTTACTATTTAATTTAGTTATAAATACACAATAGATTTTAGCATCTAAAGTTTATCAGATAATAAATTACAATTTAACCTTAGACAGTCCACCTGGGGTCCAAATGGACCCCAGGGGTACCAAAATATCGATATATTTTCTGTGCAAAGTCCAGTCTTGTGCTTCAGTGACATCTTCTAGCAACTCCTTACACATAGTCAGAGAAAATTTCAGAAAATTTTGATAATAACTTTTTTATCAGTGCCCGGTTTTACAGACATGGGACATATTCAGTCAACCTGGGGTCCAAATGGACCCAAGGGCTTTCTATGCCACCTGATTGTTACAGAAAACTTGGAAATGAATACTGTTATTAGATATTATATTATTCAGTCAATTTAGTACATCACAGGGAAAAGTGTTGCAAAATTTTGTTGTCATGTTATTATTCTAATATGTAAATGCAAGATTTAAATTGCACATCTTTATTGCCCACTCGAGAATTGAGAATTGATAAAACGACTTTTATAATTTGCAATACAAATAATAATGGTGTTAACAATAATAAATTATGATGTTAAAAATAATTAGAATAATGAACATTTAAAGAAGATTACTAGATAAAAAATTAACAACACTAATGCCTGATTATAATTCGTTTTGAAAATTTAAGAAAGAAAATCAAACCTCATTAATTTTGTGTTTTTAAAAGTTGGGGTCAATTTGGACCCCAGGTTGACTGAATATTATGAAATTTAAGGTGGACGACAGACGGTTAAGAGATTTGCTATTGTATTAAAATTGGAATACTTGTATTATATTGTATTGTATTGTATTGTATTGTTAGGAGTGTGGGCGTCACGTGACGAGTCACGTAACTTCAGTCAGAAGTATGATGCAGAGCTAGTTAGGGAGGAGAAGAGAGGAGAGGTGGAAGAGGAAATTAGAATTCAGGTCGATGAACTCATGAGGGAAGAACTCAAAAACCTTAAACTGGTAACTTGCATTTTTATAAATATCTGCTGGCGAGAATTTGAACCAGTGACCTCTAGCTAAACAGGTAAGTTTGTTGCCTGACAATTCTGGATTAGTCACATATATACAATGTATACGTTATTAAGTATATATAAATTGTGGATTATAGAAATAATATATAAATATATTTCCATCTGTTATTTTGTAGGCAATTGATAGGGATAAGGGAAAGAAGAAGAAGGGAAAGAAGGGCAAGAAGGGAAAAAAAGGCAAGGGGAAGAAGGGCAAAGATCTTACTCCAGATCGGTAAGCCTGTTGAATTGTTTATACTGTAGTATTTTGGTGTATGCTATTATGTAAGCCAATAGATAATAGATGGTCTAACCCAAATTCCATGGGCAGAGGGAAAATGTGTCACCTGGGACGTCACAGTGACAGACACTCTTGCAGTAAGTAATCTCCAGATGACGTCAGGTTCTGCTGGTGCAGCCGCTGAAAATGCTGCTGCCAAGAAGGTTGAAAAGTACTCTGATCTTTCTTCCATGTACACTTTCATCCCAATAGCCTTTGAGACCTTAGGGCCTGTGAATGATTCAGGGGCGGCCTTCGTAAACAGAATTGGGTCCAGGATTAGGGCTATCTCAGGAGACGTGAGAGAGGTGCAGTTTCTGTGGCAGAGGCTCTCGATTGCTGTTCAGCGCTACAATGTGATCTGCTTAAATGGCACATTTGAGGCACTCCATAATGGTGCCAAAACTTCATCTCTTCCAGTGCAGAGATATTGAGGGCGGCTCAAGTCCTTTAGGGTGTGAGAGAGTGGGAGCGACGCTGCGAGTAAGAGTGAGAGTGAGTTAGAGAGTCAGAGAGAAAGAGTGAGACAGAGTGAGAGTTACCCAGTGAGTACTAGAGAGAAAGTTATGAACCTTATATTTTGTTCTGTTCATTGTATGAGAATTGCCGTTGTTATATTATGTAGATATTCGGAATGATAAATTGTTACGTATTAAGCACTTTAGACTTTACAATAATTTGATCTCTCCTTTCCATTAGGTGTATACGAGTCGCGACTCATGCTTGAATCTGGTTTTCGGAATATTGCCATTGTCAAGTTTAAAAGACTTTCTTGTTTGTTTCTTTTCGGATTGGCTTCGGTTTCATAATGCTCAATATTGTCATGGAGTACTCTAATAGTGATGATGCTGTTGTTGAACGTGTTTAGTTATATGTATATTTACGTGTATATTTAGTTACGGGTATATTTCTCATAAATTAATAATTTAATTAATTAATTAATTAATAACAATTTCAAATATGAATACCCTGCAGTTGCTGATGAATATTGAGGACGTCAATGACAACAGTCCAGAGTTTCGCCCGTCCTACATGACCCACGAGTGGATCGAGTTCTCGCAGATAGGAGCAAGCTTTGTCATACCTACAGCCAAGGATCTCGACACCAAACCAAACTCAGTCACAAAGTACGAGCTCGTGGATTCAACGGAAACAGTGGAACTGATCGTTAATAAGAAACTGGACGGGTCAACTGAAGTAAGTGAACAGAATTTATTAGAAATATTATGTAACTTTCTGATTACACTGGCATTAGAAAATAGTTTATGTTTAAAAATAATTTACTTCAATAGATCTTGAGACACTCTTTTATGATATGTAACTTAGGCTTTATTTTGTTTAGCCTTTAGATCAGTGGTGCACAACCTCGATGAGCCGAAGGGCCGCATAAAATATTATAAAGTGTCCGCGGGCCGCAATAACTTTTTCAACACATGCATGCAGGGCCGGGCACAGTATTTTTCGGGAGGAGGGGGGGGGTAATAATGACCTTTTTCATGGTATTTCAACTGTCAAACTAAGGAGATAAGAAAAAATAAAGGGAGACAAGACATTTTGGGAGGGGGTCTAGTACGGTCTAGTAGGGCGCCGCCCGGTCTACTCTCTCCTTATCGCAAAATACAACAAATTTCCTATACATATTTGTTAACACAAAAAAGTTTGACACAAAAAAGAAATGTTATATTTATATTTTTACTTTTCTTTCACTCCAACCCTCGGTGGGCCGCACGGCAAGGTTTGTGCACCCCTGCTTTAGATAAATAGATGTCTAAAGGAAATTTCAGTCAGTATGCCTATAGATTGATGATCGATTTTATCTGATTATTAAATGCATCTTAATTTAATCGTAAATATGTTAATTAATTATTTCTCTCAATTACTTTCTCCATTGCAAGATGCTGTCCATCAATTTGATATAATATCAATAGGAAAAATAATAGCCATATTGGAGCAAATGATGAAGATTATGCTGTCTGAGACGTCTCTGATATCTTCGTCAGATTCTGAACCGGACATCAAACTGTAAATTGATTCGATTTAGAGTCATGCAACTTTAATTCGTGGCACAGGTTCGCCTTGCTCTGAAGCAGCCGTTAGATCGCGAGGTCAGGGACGTCCACAACATAAGAGTTATCGCCTATGACTCTGGAGTGCCTCAACGCTCAGGGTCCGTGGACGTCACTATCAGAGTTCTGGACTCCAATGACAACCAGCCTGTATTCGTCTATAACGCCTATGAGGTTAAAAAACTGGTGCACTACGCAGATTTAATAATAGCAAGCAGTCGGTGAACACAGATATCACCAAGACACGCTCTATCGATTGCAACTAGCTAAGCCGAGTTTGGAAACGAATCCCTGCTATCTCGTCATTTGGCGAGACTAATAGCATACGCTATTATTATTATTGGGCAAATTTCATATTTTCTAAGAA
Organism: Enchytraeus norvegicus; assembly: GCA_034695365.1. Taxonomy (NCBI): domain Eukaryota; kingdom Metazoa; phylum Annelida; class Clitellata; order Enchytraeida; family Enchytraeidae; genus Enchytraeus; species Enchytraeus norvegicus. The sequence continues at coordinate 6,814 of JAQFZF010002384.1, forward strand.
TTTCTAATTATTCTGAAGAGATTTTGGCCAAAAGATTCATCTGAATAAATTTCTACTGCTTTATAATTTAGTGATTCAGTTTCCAAAACTTGTTTTCACAATTTTGGAGTATCAGTATGTAATTTAACTTTTATTTGCGGTCTGATGATATTATTGATACGTTACAAAATAGGTTATAGATTCCCGCAAGTAGGCCTACAAAAGCTGTTAACAAAACAATAATTATTAGATTACAAAAAGTTATTAAAACCAGATTGCAATGATACGCTCTGATATAAACTGTTATTGAGTATACAGGGTGGGGCAAAACTTTACACTCCCCTAGCGAAATCTCAATAACTTCGTCAAAACTAAAGATTTAAAAAAATATTTTAAGGAGTTCTACAGGAGGAATGTTGACATCAAACTTCCAAATTTGGTAGAAAAATATTTAAAAATCAAAAATTTACAGAGTCCCTACGAGTGGGAATCGAGTCCATACGAGTCGAAAAAGCAAATTAACAAAGCTTATTCAACAGCATTCATTATTTTAAATTGAATTGTGGCTCTGAAGAGGTCCGCTTGTTGATGACGCCGATTCTATTACAGTAGGTGTTAAAAGTGACCGTCATCTGTTCGTATGCACGCCTGTAACCTCTTCCAGAATGCTAGCACAGCCAGATCCATAGCCTCTTCTGGCTTGTGTTCCCAGATCTCTTGTGGCTTGTGTTCCCAGATTGCCTCCAGCACAGTATTTAGCCTTGTTGGTTGGTTTGGAGTGAACACTTTGTGCATAGCGCCTCAGATGTGGTAGTCGAGAAAATTGAGGTTAGATGAGTTTGATGGCCACCACTCCTTCTTGACGAACTCCGGACCATACTGTTCGATCCATTCTTGTGTCACAGCTAATATTGAGTATTTAGTAAGCTTTATTAATTTGCTGTTTTCGATTTTTTCGTAGAGACTCTGTAACTTTTTTATTTTTTTATATTTTTCGACCACATTTGGAAGTTAGATGTCAACATTCCTCCGCTAGAACTCTTTAAAATATTTTTTATACAATCTTTAGTTTTGATAAAGTTATTGAGATTTCGCTAGGGGGGTGTAAAGTATTGCCTCACCCTGTATATGCCTGATAAACAGTCATGAAAAGATGTATTAAACTCTTTTATTAGAAATGTAGCCTATATACTTCGGTGATTCAGTTGATAAAGTCATGAATTCCAATGAAATTATTTCAATGACTGAAGTCTGAGAATAAAATATCGGATGTAAAGTCTTTGATATGCACTGGACCGATATAATGAATGCTCAAGTTTTTCATTAATTCATCCAGATTTCGAACGTGTCAAATAGTGTTTAAAATGCTCATTGCAACAATAATTAAAACACTACATTTTTCATTTAATTTGGTGTAAAAATATTGACAATATTTTGATAATAATGTGATAATCATATAACACTATTAATAATATAATATCGGGATAATCATAATGTTTGAAAATGTTAAAATAATACTAATAAGTGCCATTACAATGGTTGAGATGCATGAAAACATCGATTAAGGTGCAGCTATGGCTTTTCCATTGATATTCTTGTATCTTAAGATCTTATCTTATCTCATCTTAACTTGCCTTACTGTTGATTTTCCATTTATATCGATTGATTTCAATTGATTTCAATTTTTTGTTTGCCATTTTATTTAGTTGTGTCTCCATCTATCTTTGTATTCTATACAACAACTGTACAGTATAATCTATAATCTATTATATAATCTTTTTTGGTATAAAATAGAAAAAATAAATGCAATAATTGTTTACACTACACACAGGTAACAGTTGAAGAAAACCTTCCTATCTCAACCACAATAGTCAGAGTCTCAGCTACCGATAAGGATCACGGAGCCAACGCTGAAGTCCACTACACTCTTAGCTCCAGCACACAATCCAACTATGGCGACATATTTACCGTCGATGACGTCAGCGGTGATGTCATCGTTATAGGTAACGTCGATTATGAGAAAACATCTGTTTATCATCTGATAGTCACTGCGACAGATCGTGGGGCTGATGCTGTGCCGTCGGAGACAACGGTGATCGTTAAAGTTGAAGACACGAACGATAACGCGCCGCTGATTACCATCAACACTTTATTTGCTTCTGACACGTCATCAGCAGAGGTTCTAGAAAACGCTGACGTAGGCACATTTGTGGGCCATGTTATTGTGAGTGATCCGGATCGAGGCAGAAATGGCCGGTTTAACTGCAGCGTAGATAGGCTGGATCTGTTTAAACTTCAGCAGGAATTTGTTAGAGAATATCACCTGGTAACGTCGCAGACTTTCGACAGAGAGGACACACAAAGATATGACGTCACGATAACTTGTGCAGATGGGGGTAAGCCTCCTTTGATGGCTACCAGACGTGTCACGGTTAATATAAATGATGTCAACGACAATGCTCCACAGTTTGTGCATAAAGTCTATAAAGCTCAGCCGCTGGAGAACAATTACGTTGGAGCTTATATAGAGAAAGTCAGCGCCACTGATCGTGACAGCGGAGTACATGCACTGATACGGTATCGTCTTGCCAGTGCTTCGAGCTACCATATTGAAACCAACAAACACTCAAATCACTCGAATAACGAACTCTCAGTTATTCTTGCACCATCAGAATTATCAGTGAACTCCCGCAACGAACTACAAGAACTGACTGATGATATGCTCTCATCGTTGTTCATAATAAACCACAAGACTGGTATAATCACTGCCACGAAGTCATTCGACCACGAGAAAACAAAAGGCTTCTACTTCTATGTCATCGCGGAGGATTCAGATGGGAGGTCACCCAGTCTGGGGCAGATCGTTCTTACCTCTGCGGCAGAGGTTCTGGTGACCGTGCAGGACCTCAACGACGAGAAACCTATCTTCTCCTCTGAGGTCTACGACTTCACCGTAGAGGAGAACCTTCCTCTTGGCGCTGAGGTGGGCATGCTCAAAGCATCCGACGCTGATGACCCTCCTTTCAACGAGTTCTTGTTCTCGATTCTCTCCAGTGGAAGTCTCTCAGATGCCTTCATAGTTCACACCACGTCTGGGAGGGTGGTGACTTCTCGAGTGCTGGACAGAGAAGATCAGGATCAGTACTCCTTTGTGGTTGTCGTAACGGACTCTAAAATAAAGACCGCAACCAGCACGGCAACGGTTAATGTTAAAGTGCTCGATGTCAACGATCACGTGCCAGAGTTCCAGTTTCCCACCACAACCAATGGTACCGTACGCCTTGAGACGCCCATATCAGCAGACACGGTAAGTTTCTTTTTGTATATTTCCTCACATGACAGAATGTGTGGAAATATACAAAGGAAATATGATAGGACACTAGCAGAATGCACATGCTAGTGTCCTTTCTTAGTTACTGTTTTTGTATTGGTTATTTCTTTATCACTCCATCATTAATCGTACCTTTGCCTTTTAATAGCGAGGCAATGGTGGAGAAAGTTTGAGAAAGGTTTTATATTTTTATGCTTACTGATCAAAGTGTGTCGTTCAATTTCATAACTATTATGGAAATAATTTTCAGATTAAAGGTGAGGCTATAGGATAAAGTTGGCTGAACGTAAAATTTTACAGTTAAAACTCGAATTTTTGTCATGCACAAGTATTCAATTTATTTATATCCGGACTTATACTAATCAGTGTCATCAGGATTTAAACAAGGTTGAGTGGAGGTTTGGTCGAGTTTTATAAGCTTAATAATTATAATTAGTAAAATTTAAACATGCATACATGAGCATTTAAACAATTTAAACATGAAAGGGTCAACTAGAATTTGACGTCAGCTTCGCGACTCTGAGGCTACATCAGTGACAGTAGCCCTGCAATTTCAACTGAGCACCTACGGAACCCGGGCTGGACGCAAAACCAATGCTTCACTACCACCATGTATCTGCTTCGTTTATACGTCCCTGACATTATCCTTCGATACGAAAACAGACGTTCAATTTAACTTTACAGCATCTACACGACTTCTTTCATTGTCAGGTGTTAGCAACTATTCGAGCCGTAGATCTGGACGAAGGAGAGAACGCGAGAACGATCTACACATTGACAAAAGGAAACGAGCTCGATCTGTTTACTCTTCACCCAGACACCGGCTTACTGACAGCCAGTCGAGATCTACACATGTCTGATAACAACACATTCGTTCTGGTCATAACCGCCAGAGATTTCTCAGCAGAAAAATCTAAAACATTCGCCTATCTGACTGTTGTCGTAAGTCCACCTAGTTCAGTAGGCAGAAGATCCCTGTCAGGCATTTGGATGTTGTTTTCCGGAGGAAGTACTTTCACTATTCTAGTCGTTTGCGGTATTTCTATGATTATTATTGTAGTGTTGATAACTGCTATAGCTGCCGTGGCTTGTCAGAGGCCGTGCTGTAGCTGCTGCGCCAAGCGGCATGCCAGAGACACAGGTTGTGATTCAACAACACGTGGCAACGGAAACGGTTGCTGTAGCGGTAATGGTAGAAACGGTAATAAAAATATTTATAACTGTCGCTTGGAAGAGCAAATAAAAGTAAACGGAAAGAACTCTGCACCGATTAAAGGTCAACCGGTTTCAGCCCCTCCTTATGAAACCGTCGTCGGACACGTCATTGACGCGAGGAACTATGACGTAGCCATGATGAGCGTTCCGGACAACGCACATACTGATGACGTCATCAGTCGTTGTAGTTCGACTCTGGAAAGAGACCGCATTGATTCTCAATCGCCTCTCAACTGGAAGGGGAATGAGAAGGGGGTCAGAATATCGGATGGAGAGAGGAATATGAGTTGTAGGATAGAAGAGGAAGACGAGGACGATGGCGGATGCAGTAGTAAGATGGAGACGCTTAAGCTCAGGAATTCCTTCAATGATCCCAACCCTGAGTCGAACCAGAGTCAGTGGTCGCAGAAGAATATAAACTTAGTCGAGGTATGGAATATATCACAATATTTTAACAAATAATTGTTTACAGTTTATTTACACTGCAATCAATCATTCAATGCTTATTTAACGTCCGTTTTATGACATGACGACGACAATATTTGTTTGATTTGATTCCATAACATTTTCATTCGCCTCTTTGTGCCTCTGCCGACCAGCAGCTGATAAAGTCCATCCTCAGTAACTCATTATCACCTGATGGCCCCAGTGTTTCTTTAACTAGGTGATTAACTGCACTTGACACGTAGGAATGCGTCTAGTAGAAATTTTATTTTCTCTACTAAGTGAACCTCTTTGCAATATATAATTTCTATCTTCCCGTGTTGGGTCCAAAATATTTGAGAATAGTCCAACAGATAACTGCACGTGTTTCGTAAGAGCCGACTAACGCAGATATTGAGGAAGGGGTTCATTCAAATATTACGTCATCACTTTTTCAGGAATTTTGACCCCCTCCTCCCCCCGTCATCATCCGTCATCACAGGTCCCGACCCCCCCCCGTGATGACGTCATCACCCGGGGGCGGTCATCGGTCACTGCGCGGTCGGTCACCGCACGGTCGGTCACCGGGGTACATACATAGCGCGTAGTCGATCACGGAGTGCAGAGTGGTAGCAGAAACAACCTATTACGGGTCAAATAGAATTTGAGTGTTCTGTTCATAAATATTAGCTTTCGCAGACATAGCGTACAATTTTGTGAAAAAAAAATTACGGTTAAGAAAAATAGTGCGGTTTCGCGAAGATATTTGT
>JAQFZF010002385.1:0-12531 GCA_034695365.1 Enchytraeus norvegicus
TGGCTCTCATAGCAATGTGCACCTGTCCTTACCCCGTCAGCCAAATTTACCCAAATTTTCACAGTAAGCATAGAATGGCCCTAGAAATATGTGTACCAAATTTCAAGAATTTTGGATTTTATAGTTTTAAAGTTATTTAAGAATAACATTACAAATTATTAACTTTAATTGCTTATGTTATCCCTACTACTGCAACATGTCATAACGGAAGCCCTGATGATCTGTGGAGAGAACAGCCTCTGCAGGTGTAGGTTAGTTCACTCAATCTTAGGTTAGAGCTAGGGTTAGGTTAGTGACCTAGGTTTCCTCTACTGTTAAATTCCGGTTTCCTCTACTGTTGGGCTTCCGTTAAGCCGGCTGTCTAATGTATTCATACACTAAATATATGAATTTCAACATTATTTATTAAATAACTTTAAAAGTATAAGTCCAAAATTCTTGAAATTTGGTACACATATTTCTAGGGTCATTCTATGCTTACTAAATTTGGTGAAATTTTGTTGATGGGGTATGGACAGGTGCATATTGCTATGAGATCCCCCTCCTCTGTACAATCCAATCGGTGTTAATTAAATTAGCAGTAATGAAAAACAGTGTCTAGTGATCTAACGCACCTGCTTATCTGAATTGATTAAGATTGTCACACATGGCATAGATTTATATTAGGGTTCGTGTTAGGGTTTGGGTTGGGATGTGGATTAGATTATATCCTACCCGTGTCTACCCCACCCCAAACCCTGACACAAACCCTAATTGAACATTTTGAGAAAATTGTAAATCAAGGCAGGTGCGTTAGATCTAGTCCCGAAAAACATTCTGCTTGATATTTTTTCAACTTTTCTGGACCCTAAACGGAAATTTTGAACTCTCTTGTTAATTTTCAAATTCTTCTTGAATATTGACAGCTATGGAATTACCATGTCTGTAAAGAATACTATCCGTGTTGCTATATCTTTGTTTCATTTTTAGTAATTGTATATTGTGTAGATGGAAGGAATGGCGTGGATATATCAGAGACAGCTCCTACAGTTGAACCAGAGACCTCCAGTATACCGGCCAACGCTCTCACCACTCAGCTAACAGCTCATCACACAGGGGATCATATGTCTCCCGCTAACTCTCACAAAGAAGAAGGTCTCACAGAGTATTCTCATTAATTAGTAATATGAATTAAAACACTTTGTATTTCATTGTAATTTTGCTATCTAAGTCTGCTTGTGAGGTATAACCTCTGACCAACCTGTTTTCTCATCCAAGGATGATGTCAGGGTTGTTATGACCTCATATCATCGGGTAAGAACAGATGAAGAGATGAATTGCCATCTGGTAACTATTTCTGTGTCATAGACCAATTGGTCAGACTCATCAATCGATTGACCGATTGGTCAAATCTCGGACTTGCAGAGGTTGAGGCTGCCACACCAGCTGTGGCCTTTTGCTTTAAGGCTACTGGACTGTTCTGTTAGCGCTAATGTGGCATTTTTCATAGAGCCACACTTAATAAATGTCCAGGCTATTGATTGATTGAGCAGCGTGTAATGGTGTCGAAAGGTTTAACGTGTAGATCTGTGCTTGCTGTGCGCAGGTACACGTTAAGTAAATTTGTGCAGTATATCATGTTGTGAGACCAAATGAATAAAATAACGATTACTTAATCAAAACTTATGTGTTCCTAGAAACTTATAGGCCTAATTGTTTCACATAATTATTTGATATCATCCTTGGAAGAGGAACCATACGTTAAACCTTTATTAATTATAAAATTATTTATTTATTATCCACAGGCTCTGCGAGAGCGCGGGACAGAGATGAGCGACAGAGACTGGCAAGAGAGAGACAGGCTGTGATGGTCAAGAAGAGACAACAAGAGTTGCTCGAGGAGATAGCGCGGCGTGACGCTCTACTGAAGAAGAAGGAAGAAGAGCGGAGACAACTGATCGAGGAGCAGCGGAGAAAGTTTGAAGAGCATCGCGCCGTAGTGGAGGAGAGACGGAGAAAACTGGAAGAAGTGGAAAATGTAAGTTTTGGTGATGGGGATTTGTGTTATGTAGGTTCTACAGGGTTGCGCCACTTTTAAAGGCTCTTGTTTGTCTGATTTCAGCTTGGGTGTTCAGCTTTATCAAGTATTGCATAAAATAATTGATTTACAAAGGATCATGACAAAATCCATCTGTATTGTGGCTGTGCAAAACTATGACCATCAACGCCCGGAATGACACACCTAAAAGAAGAACATGTACGGCTGAGACAAGTGTTCAATTATTGGTTGAGCGTGTCGATTGGTTTTCTGTTGGAATCCCAGGCCTCACCCGTCAGCAATGTCGCCTCACGACCCACCTAACTAACGTTAAATAGCTTTCCAATCACAAAGTGCACAATAGTTATTGTTCGTTCAGTGAGTCATTGTATGTACTGTGAGGTTTCTGTTGCAAGTATATGTTTATTAATTGATTGACTAGTAATTGTATTAATCTATTGAGCTATTATTAAAGGATTGATTGATTGTGTAGGAGCGTAAGCAGGCCATAGTACAGAGAAACGCCGAGAGAGAAGTGAAGGTGGAGCCTAGGATACCTAGAAGAGCTGCTGGTGTGTTTGTCTCTCTCTCTCTCTCTCTATCTCCCTCCCTCTCTCTCCCTATATCTCTCTCTCTCTTCCTCTCTCTCTCTCTCTCTCTCTCTCTGAATGCTAATGCTGAAATTAACGTCAATTTTCCGGCACAATGACTACATCAATGATTCGGGGGATTCAAACCGTGAACCTATGGGATATGATTTAAACACTTATGCAGCAGCGCTATTGACTCATTGTTGATTTGCTGGAGGATATAGCGTCCGGTTCCTCACCCGAAAGTGACGTCAGAAATTGTGGTTATGATGAGATTAACCATTTCATTGATCAAGGTGTGCTCATTAACTGCTGTCAGGAATTGGGCTGGATTGATAGATGAGATATTTTCTGATTTCTATCGACATGGAAATATAACAAAGCTAATCATATAAACTTATGCAATGCCTTCTTATAAAATATGAGTTTAATTTCATAGTCAATATTCTGGGTTATAGCATGTCATCAGATGAATTAGGATATCAATATTAGCCAATGTTATTTTCATTTGCCTTAGTACTTCAGATATAATAAAATAAATTATTAGCCATAGTAATATATAATATCAGTGGTTTCCTAATAGTGGTATTAATTTTAGTACAAGACGTCTTAAAATGTTATTAATTTAGAATTGTGGCTTTAAAAGTCTCTTTGCTTTCAGTTAAACATTAGTGGCTTAAATTTATAATTTTCTTATCCAATGTGGTATCGTTCAAGGACTATGCTAATATCATGCTTAAGTATGTCAAGCTGGCCTAGTGGTAGCGTCGTAGACTTTGCAACTCTAGATCTTGTGTTCAACTCTCAGCAGGACCGACCAGAGAGTAAAATCTTGGATGAAATAAAAGTGGGTTGATTATGCTGCCTGATGCACTCTTGTGCTCTAGTACACTCTCTAGCGCCTCTGAGATACCTAGTAAATAGTGGTGGTATAAAATGTCTTTTTGTATTTAGAAACTTTATAGCCTCAAATCAAAATCTACTGTGGATGTTAGGTGTATCTTTAATGCTTTTTTCTAACACTACATGTTAACTAAAGTTTGCCTCTGGATGGCTCTCTATAATTACATGTATAATAGACTGTTTCATGGCGACAGACTGTATGGCCTACAGTCTCTGCTGTTGGATGTTTGCTGGTAGGAGATGAGTGTAATATTAGATCTAGATAAGATGTGATATGGCATGAAGTCATGTGAGCATAATGTAGTTATTATTGTATATACAGTTAAATAGAGCTCTCTTTTCTACATAAAAAGTTCTTGTCAGTAATTATATATAAATGGCTTTTTTTAATGGCTTTTAACTTTCTCTAGATATGATTGCAAATATAGCTTTTATATGTTTGTTCAATTATGTAAAAAATAAATATGATATTTGGTGTAGCTATATATATTTTTCTCTCTCTCACTCTTTAGTTCACTTCCTGGAAGCAGGTCCATGGCATAAAGTCCTCCTCAAAGTCTATTATTGGCACAGAGGAACACACCATTGATCAACAATTTTATCCCTTCAAAGAGATGTTACCTTTGCCACACATAAAGCGATGCCTTTGTTCAAGGACAAGTAAGGGTTCTGAGGTGGTTTTCTATTGCCTTCCTCAGTGACTCATTAGTTGGTTTCTTCAAAATACGTGCAGCTATCGGTTGCTCTATTGTTAAGTTTTGCGGATCCAAAATTGGAATTTTGTGTGCTCTGGATCTTTCCTGTAAATAATTGTTTTATTATATAGGCCTATTTCATGTGGTATACAACTATACATACATGTATAATGTACATTTTCTAGCTAAGGCATGTTAGGGCATTTGACAGATCTGTAAATATTATGCATTACTTGGAATGGCATCTGATTTACCTGTCATTGTGTTTTTATTGTATCTTAAAGATTTAAATGATACATTGTATGTAATGCGTGTTTGCATGTGTACAAATGGTTGCTTGCAATAATCTGCACTTCCTACTTATCTCTAATAAATTAAGCAATAATGTATTTATGAGATAATATAGTGATGTGAGTTCATTTGTCTATTTTTGTAAGTGCATGTGCATGTTTATCTTGATATAATTATCTTACAATATTTATCGTTATTGTTATATCCAGGGCTGGAAAAAACCGAAATCGAAAACTTAAGGTTTTAAGGTTTTTAAAGGTTTTTTAAGGTTTTTAGGTTTTTTAAGGTTTATTGTATAAGCTGCGGATTAAGGGGGTCGGGCATGCCCCACCCCCTCTAACTGAAGGGGCCATGCTCCGAATTCCTAAAAGATAAATCTGCCCATGACCAACAGGGGAGAAAAGTTGACAAGTATTATTGATATCACAAACCTCTATGTATCATTTTATTCACTTTGATATGCATAATTAAAAAACTAGGTAAAATAGGAAGAGGTCATATACTTTGGGCCAATGTTTCTCAACATTGACCACTGAGAGCTGCACATGTTTTGTTGAAGCCTACTAATAATTTATATATGCCATGGACCTGCCGATAGATATGCTCACTGAGCGAGAGCAAGAGAGAGAGAGGCTCAAGATTATTAATTAATTAATTAATAAAATTTCTTTTTTAAAAATAAAATTTGAGTTGTTTTCAGTTGTAAAAACAAAAAACTTAAAAACCTAACTTTTTCTAGAAAAAGTATTTTTAAAAACCTTAAAAACCTAAAAATGATAAAACCTAAAAAAACCTAAGCTTGCCAGCCTTGGTTATATCGGAATTTAATAGTAAATCTGTTATTCATTCCCCCCCTTAGGAGCCCCACCCATGGGCACTGCTTCCCCTGCACCCACCCGCTGCACCGCATCCCCAGCACCACCCCGCACCGCAGACTCCACCAGTCGCTCCTCCTCTATGCGTGGTGCTAAGAGTGCTTACAACATCACTACCTCTCTCACTAAGTCTCACACAGACGCCGTCGAAGGGTCCGAGACACAAAAAATGACTTTATCTACCCGAGCGAGACCCAAGGAGAGAAGCTTTCTAGTGGAAGAGCACCAGGATGGATTGAGTGGGTCAAGGCTCAAGAGAATATCCAAGTCTACGATTGCGCTGTCACCGAGAAAGAAATCTACGATGACAGTTAATCGCTTGCAGACTCCTCCAGACTTGTCGTCCTCCGCTCTGAACATTTCCGGGAATATTGATGGAGATCTGGGTAAGATTGTTGCAGTTATTAAGGCGTTTCTGACTTTCTGGCTATTTACTTTCTTATGGATTATTTTGAGTTATCAGGGCTGAGAAAATTGATTTAAATTTCTACATGCTATATTTAAATTTATGAAGTTTATTTATTTTATTTTAATTCTTATTTGTAGGCTACATAGTTTTATTTGATTACTAGTATACAAAAACAATCAGCTAGATAACACCGCCTAACTAACACTAGTACTAACATGACATAAATTTCAATTTGTCAGAGATTTAAGTTGTCAGCCTGTCACCCTGTATTTGTAATAATTAAAGCTTGCTTAGCATTGCTATGCTTTGAATAGGCGAATATTAACTTTAATGCTCGCAGTACTAACCTTGATTTAATTTTCGTCCTTTCAAATCGTTATGAGATTGTCATATTTATTGCCATAATATATATTTAATCTAGAGACTGTATCTGATTTGAAGTAGCTTGTTAGATCAGTATTGTTTGAGTTTGGTATTTATTATAGTTTTTATAATAAATCCACTGGTTTTGCATGGCTTGTTTTCCCAGCTTGTTTTTATTATGATTTTAGTTAGAAGTTGGTCTCAAAGGTTTGAATTCTTTAGTTATAAGTTATTTGAGAGTTATATGTAAGTCAGAAGCTTGTTTGTCAATGGTTAGTCTACAACATTTATGTGACTTCACTAACAGGAGCAGCTAAAGGTTTTTGGATTCAGTCTAATACTGATGTAAGTTGAGAGTAGCAGCCTGTTTCTAATGTTGTGCATGGCATTGTTTTAACACATGGCTCAGTGTACTTGGAACTAATTGCATGCTGCTCAGTGATTGGCTGACAGTTTTATGCCTGCACTGTTGACCAACTCCATGCTGCATGATAGTTGACTTGCATCTTTATTCCCATGTATCCTTTGTGTACCACACTGCATGTGGCATGCTGCTCACGGATTGGCTAACACTTGAAATTCATCTATCGTCTAACTGCATGATTCTCCTGCACCTTTATTCCATGCTCTCAGCAATTTCATCCAATCTTTTATCTCTTGCAGCTCTTGACAATCCTTCTATTCTATTGGAAGCCTCTAAAGACCCGCCAGCCAATGGCAGCCATGCTTCAGGCCAGCGAATGTGTGAAACATTGGACCGACGCAGAGGTAGAAGTGTGAGATCAGAGCATCACTCCAGTGCTGCCATTGCTAATGGAAAGCCTCGCCCTGCTAGCACTAAGAGCGTAGAGCGCAGACCACCGAGCTATGCCGCTGACACACTGGCCTCCAGCACACGGCAGGTCACTGAACCTACTGCCAACGACTGTTTAGCTGTGCCGAGGTGCTGTCGATTTAGTGAGTCATTAATGTGATTTCTGTTTGATTCATTGTATTGAAGAGGTATGATTCCATCAATCTGTTGCTTGATTCTACCTCTCTCTCTCTCTCTCTCTCTCTCTCTCTCTCTCCCTCAACGGCATATTCAACGGCAGATCCATGGCAGATTCATGTCATATAACTAAATAGAGTTTGTATGCCATATCTTCTTGGAGATAATTTTGTTTTTTAGTTAAGGGTCTCCTTGTCGAACGCTGTTGCTCGATTACAGAGGCCTAAGTACTGTAAATATAATTATGCTTCATTTGTTTAATAAACTTAATTAGTTATTGTGCATTTAAGTTCAGTTTTATTATTTAATTGAATATGTTTACATTGATTTCTGCAATTAATGTTAGCAATATTTATGTAGTTATGAGAATAGGCTTGATTTGCTTCGCAGAAATGATATTCACCAGCAAGCAATCATTATTCTGATTTAATGTAGATGATAATTATTTACTTTTATCTCAATTTATTAGCCGCCTAACAGAATTACATAACTGTTTATGTATTTAGAATTATTCAGTATTTAGAAGTATTCAATATTTAAAATTATTCAATATTTAGAATTATTTATGATTAGCAGGATTTCAATATTTCTTTATTTTAGTCTGGTATTTGGGATGATTGTGATTTCCTCGCTTAATTATTTTCTATATTAATAATCAATATGGTCTATTCTTTCACTACTAGATATGAGCTTTGTCAGATTCATTGCATTTATCAACATCAAATGTTAGAGCTCTAGTATGAATTTGTGTTCAGAAGAGGCTACCACGCAGATCCTGTACTAAAAATGGAGAATCCTCTCAGAATTCATATTTTCTCCTGATGACAGCATTATTGAAGATATGGCAAAGGCAATGCCTTTCAATAAGACTATTTGTCTAGGGTTTGCTCATCAATGAGCACGATAGAAAGACTGATTATATAAGTTACATTATTTATTAATTTACATTATATAGAATTTTCAACATTTTATTATTGTCATTTTTATTAAATAATGGACTTGCACTGAATTCAGAACCCGGCTGAATATATATATATATATATATATATATATATATGTATGTGTGTGTGTATGAATATAAAACTTTGATCTATCATCGATCTATAGTTTTTCAATCTGGCAGATAGAATGAAAATAATATATTCCGATCTATCCATCCGAATAGATTGATCATTCTATCCGGCACTTGCCGCACTTCTGAGACTTAGTTAAAAGAGTGACGGTATATGAAGGTTATGGATTTATTGATTGATTGATTTATTGATTGATTAATTTATTGTGTAAAGGATCTAGCTCACCTAACTCATACAAGAGAGCTCAGAGCTCTGGTATATCCACACGACGCAGTAGAGCTGATGTACACACAGGTGATGTACAGGGCTCCATAGAGGCTCTCACTCCTAGAACACTGCAACTCTCTGCTGCCGTCTCTACACCTAAACTATCTAATAAGTCTGGCACCTCTCTCAGAGGTATGGATTAGTTCCATGTTTAATGTTTGATATAGTATAATCATGCCAAGGCACCTCTATACTTTACAACGAGATATATAATATACAGACAATGTTACACAAGTTATGCAATCAATGGTCACTGGTTAATCACACCTTTACAACAATGCGGCGCCTCAATGGCTTCCAAGTAGGAGCGATTAACTGACCAGACACCGGTTACACACCTTGCACAGAGGTGCAGGTGTTATAATTTAGAAATTTTAGAGACCCATAATTATTTTAGGATAACTATTTTAGTATTAACTCAGATTTGAACCAGAACCTCCCACATCAAAGTCCGACATCATACCACTGAGCTATGACATCAGCGCAAATTCCACTGATGTTATAGTTCTACTGGTTATTCTCTCTCTCTCTCTGTGCACTGCCTAGCGGCATGTCCAAGCTTATATAACTGTAGCCAGATTTTCTGGGATATAATTTTGCTTTCTGAGGAGGGTCTTCTTATCCGTCCTCAGTGACTGCTTTAGTCGGCTTCTAGGAAACACGTGCAACTTTCGGTTGATCTATTCTGGTATTTGCGCAGGCAACTTGTCTTATTGGTTATTGTGAACAAATAACAGTTAGTCCCTTAATATTGTTTGTACTTAGAAGAGGTCAAGGTGCTGTGTCCTATTCTTCCTTTTTTAATTCCACACATGCAATTTCGCTATTCATTGTTTACAGCGCTTTCTTAGTTTCTGTTTTCAGTAAATATTTTTTATCTGCCGTTTCACTGGTTAATCATACCCTTGCCATAAAGATCGCAAAATTGCTGCATTTGTGCGCTCTAATAGCAATTAATCTCTCGTAAAGAGCACTCTAGTATCTGACAAGTTTAGGGAAAAGCTTTACTGCATGTTAGAATTATCAGTACAGTGCACACAATTTAATGGGCTTTATATTCCGTGAAGAATGCACCAGGGATCACCTTTATTATTATTTATGAGCCTTCATTAATTCAATTATATATGATTTGTTTGTATGTAGGTCAGAGTGCTAAGCCTCACACGGCTACTTCTATGACCAAGTCAATGATAGAGCCAAGCGGTTCAGCGGAGGCTAAGAAGTTCACTGCCCCCTCAACGTTCACTGCCCCCTCAACCAGAACTGCCCTTGGTGGGCCGGGTAGCGGAGGCCCAGCCCCTGGGGGGCCGGGCAGTGGTGGCCCCCCAGTGGTGACGTCAGAGCCACGTGGCAGGAGACATGTGTCAGCTAAACCAGACATGAGGAGAGAGAGATCAGCGGGTGCAGCATTGAGTAGGGTGCTGCCTGCTGTGCCTGGTAGAGTGGTTGCACAGGTAGTGCCTGGTAGAGAGGGTAAGGGCTTGGTACAAGGGTTGGGTGGTAGAGACTGTAAAGATACACCTCAGCCTGTGAATAAAGCTATCAAAGGTGGAACTTCTACAGTTAGCCTGGCAGCCAGTGCGGCTAAGGTTTGTGCCTTCCTTTGTTACACTGCATGATAAAAGGCAAAAGCTGAATTTAACGTTTCATGTCTCGAAGGAGATATCAGTGACGGGCGAGCCTCGGATTTGAACCCCGCACATACTGATCTTGAGTCGGAAACCTAACCGATCGTGCCATTGGCTCCTGCCAATAATAGTAAAGTCTATTGCCAATCAGAAGTCATGTGGTTCATCCAAATCTGATTAGTCTTGTGTTTATATTAGATAGGCCTATTTTACATTGTTTAAATATTTTCTCGTAATTAGATATTGCGATATGTAAAGTGTCATGTAATTTGGAAGCAGACTCTTTACAATTCATGTAGTAAATGTTTTAATAACATTTTGTTGTATGTAGGCGGATAAGAAACCTATCCTTAAACAGCCTAAGAAAGTTACAGTGGAGGCTGAGGCATCAGCTGTCAATCAATCTATATCATCCAATGAGGATTCTGTGGGGGCGGAGTCGGCTGTTTCAGCAGCCAATGATAACACTTTGGAGGCGGAGTCTATTGATACATCAGTTCTCAGTCATTCTGCATCAACCAATGATAACACTTTGGAGGTGGAGGCAATGAATGTATCAGCTGTCAATCAATCTTCATCAACTAATGATATCACATTAGAGGTGGAGTCAGATAGATTGAGTCAGCAAGAGAATATTTCAGAAGGGACAGTGGTGGTGGATGAAACTAAGAATTTGTCTTTCACAGACTCTCCTGTGGCCATTTCTGATAAACATGAATCAGTAGGAGTATCCGATGAAACCACACAGTCTGATACTAATATTTCCAAATCTTTACCAGCTAATGCTGAGAATAACCCAGATCAACAAATCGCTGAGGCGCTGGAAAATTGTACCAGAAAACTACCAGATAATAGAAAAGCCGCCAGCACATCCAGTGAGAACTCTACAGATTCTGGTGTTGTTACTAAAGAGAGTTCAGATCTGGTTGATTTCACTACAAAACTCAATTCTACCAGGGTTGAGGGCGCTGAAGCTGCTAGCTCTTTGAGAAACTTAGCAGATGATTCTGATATAGGTAGTACCGGCACTGGCGTTGTAGTACAAGGCTTAGCAGAAAATCTACCAGGTGTAACTGAAAAAATACCAGTTGCAGCTGTCACAGAAGCACCATCAGACACAACACTAGCTGGAGAAAGTGACAAAATCACTGAGGCGGGAACGGGAAAATCCCAGGGAAAAGCTGACACACCGAAAATCGATAAAAACATTGATAAAGACAAGAAGACTGATACACTGGAGAAGAAGGGAAAGTCTAAACAGAGAGGAGCGGGGGAGGGGAAAGGAGAGAAAGAGGGAGAGGGGAGGAGTGAGGGAGTGGTTAAAGAAGAGAACGAGTATAAACAGAAACTAGCAGAGAAACGTAGAGTGGCTCGAGAGAGGGCAGAGAGAGAGGCAGAGGAAGAGAGAGAGCGACTGGAACAACTGAGGTATGTGTGTTGGTTTGTGAGTGAGTGTGTGTGTATGTGAGAGAGAGAGAGGCAGAGGGAGAGAGAGAGAGTAGAACAACTGAGGTGTGTGTTTGCGTGTGTGTGCATGCGTGTGTGTGAGGGTGAGAAAGGGAGGCACAAGAAGAGATACATAGATATAAGTATAAATTAATAATAATAATAATTATAAAGTTTAGCAGCCCTTATCCAAGGATAATGTCAGGGATGTCATGGAACAATTGAGGCATGATAGAATGTTGTTTCACATCGTGTCAAGTACGTCTACTTATGCGTGTATTGTTAATAGGAAATGTATCATTTCTATCAAGTAGCTTCTACGGCAGCCTCACTACAAATGATAGTGTAACAGGCTGTTGCCTCGGTCAGTCGCTGATGGGGGATAGGACCCCTTGGCCTGAGGTTTGTCCTGCTTTCATGCCTGGGTTCCCCGGCACCCAGGACTCTAGATGTGGCTGGGCCAGGTCAGGGGACAGAACATTGTTCCCCGTTGGTTGATGATGATTGACGACATTCCAGGGATATCTGCTTGACCTGGTGTGAAAAACATTGTCATTATCTTGTTCACTGGCTGTTATTCTGTGTATTTGTTATACACTGTGTATTTGTATTCAAAATCTGTGTTTTCAAAATGATCTCTGTCTTGCCATGAATAGTCAGCGCATCTCCGCGCCTGTTCTCCTAGACCTTTCTGCTGCCTTCGATACCATTGACCACAATATTCTACTTAGTAGGCTTAACTCGTGCTTTGGTATTTCTGATACGGCACATGCTCTTCTTTCATCTTACCTATCCCAGCGCTCCCAATCTGTTGCTATAGGTCAAACCTTTTCTTCTGACCTGTCACTACTACGTGGCGTCCCGCAAGGATCTGTACTCGGACCACTTCTTTTCACTTTGTACACTACTCCTCTAAGTCATTTGCTCACCGATTCCTCCTTACAATTTCACTTCTATGCTGACGATACTCAAATATACATATC
>JAQFZF010002386.1:0-12530 GCA_034695365.1 Enchytraeus norvegicus
GGAATCGATATTGATGGCAGAATGCAACTGATCTCATATAACAGAGCGACAGAACGTTTCCATAATCCACTCCAGGTCGTTTATCAGTGGCCCTGATAAGGACCAGTTTATAGACAAACCGCGGAACCCTTGAACACTTTAGTCCATCAATCAGTAACATCAAAGCCAACAGTTCCCAACCTTTTCCAGTGGTCGACCCCAAGAAATTTAGGAAGTGATCACCGACCCCATGGAATCAGAAACTAATAATATTTCTTGATAACTTGTAAAATATTAACCAGTATTTAATTTTTTAGTACTTTATTGAATTTTAATTTTTATATTTTTAACTAGTAAAATTGAGAACTAGTGTAGGCTTACTTGAAGTTAATTTTGAAATTGCAGTGTCTATAAAGTTAAAAGTTATCTATATATAAAACGTACTTTTACATCACGATCTGGTGACTCCAATAGAATTCGAGTTGGACCCCACGTGTGGTCGCGACCCGCAGGTTGGAAACTGCTGATCTAAGCGGATCCGCAGATTGCCTATGAGACAGATCTGAGCAGTGAGGTCAAACACGCCATTGACCATCCATGCATTCTATAGAGTCTGTGCTATATAACCTGAGAGAAGTCTGCCACGTGGAGCCCTTCCATATATCGTGTGTCTTGACCTCTCTCATGACGCAACAATGACAACATTCTCTCATACAGCACTATCTCGCTCGTAGCTGAGCACACCCTCTATGAATCACCTAAGTAGGCGTGACAAGTGTTTCGCTCTTTCACGCGATGATATTAAACAAATCACTATCAGATAACGCTTTAACGTTCGATTCATCATGTGACGACGATATCAGGGACGTACTGACGTATTAACATACACAGCTAGGTTTGTTCTATTCCTGTGTATGTCCTATCAGTGCTATTCGCCTCGTAGCAACTTGTGCAACATGGGCGAGTTTATTTTCAAGCACCTCAGACAAAATACGAATGCTTAGCTGTAGCTGAACCCGTAGCATCCTAGAGAGGCAAGTGTGCTACCGATTCAGCCATTCAGTCGAAGCCAACATTTTTACTGTTTACATTTCTACTGTTTCGTTATAAATGAAAATATTGTTTGGCCATAGTGAGGTCTACTGTTCCTCCCTGACATCGCCTTCGGGTGAGGAAGCTGGCGTCAAATCCTCATTGTATTGTATTGCAAGTGTGTGATTGTGAGATTCTCTGACATAACTGAAGGCTTTGTGTAAACATTGGCTGCGTGTGTTACACAAATATTCGCACGCTTCTCTAATCGGCTCTTGATGATGTCACATCGTTAGCTTTCATTCATATCTCATGACGTACGCTCATCCTTCTTTTGTTTCTCTTTCTTTTGTTTTCTTTCACTTAGAATTATCGTGTCTACTTAATATACTGTAGGCCTACTCTCTGCCTTTATTATTATTTTTAATCCATTTCACATCCGGCCGATGTGGAATGTGGATATGAAAATAAAAGGCGAGGATAGAGAGGCATGGAAATGATCATGCTATGTACATGTAGAGAGAGAGAGAGAGAGAGAGAGAGAGAGAATGAGTGAGAGAGACTCCTATTTGGCGTGATATATTGCTGCGAAGAGAGATAGTAAGAGAACGGTCGATGTAAATCCCGTGTTGGACTTCTTTAAGCCTATTGAAAGGTTTATATAATTATGTCGTTCAATAATACTTTAAACATTATGATGTGTTGTCGTGTTGATGGTTTGGCTTGCTTGTTGATTGATTAACTAATGAATCAAATTGTAAAAGTTAAATAATTTAAATACTGACTTATTTTATTTCAAACTACAACACATTGACGCAGAGAACGATGCTGTTGAAGGAGATGAGATTAGAGTAGCACAGAGCCACCATGAGCGCTGGGCCGGCCTGGTGGTTGAACCCAGCTCGTAGGGTCCTGACTCTAATACTTATCTTTCTACTACTACTCCCCGGCTGTGTACAGCCTAAAGGTCTGACTTCTTCTATACTTACTTCTATCTATCCAGTGCTCTGCCACCTTGCAGGTCCAAGGCAAAAATTCATACACACAATCAACTATCTCGCTCTTTAATGAGCACACCATCGACCAAGCTACTAAGTTCGTCTCATCACAAAGGCTCTGTCTTTTCCACTCCTAAAATGATGCCTTTGTTCAAGGAAAATATCGGTTTCTGAGGTGGTTTTTCATTGCCGTCCTCAGTATCTGCGTTAGTCGGCTCTTACGAAACACGAGCTGGACTATTCTCGGCTGGACTATTCTCAAATATCCCGGACCCAACACGGGAAACTTACAATATAAATAATTATAAATAATAATTACTTTAGTTATACACTGTACTTAAAAAAATGTAAGTTTAACAAAACCGCACAGCAAAGCCCTCCGTCAATCATATGTCGATGTGAAGCATTTAGTACGTAGTGGGTGACTACTTCAGTAGAATGCGAAGATAGAACACGAGTCTGGCCTATCGTAATTGAACGCCAGAACGCGCCTGCATTCTCAGGAGCGTTCTGGTGGTTGGATGCAGTCTGTAGTTGTATATGCTGTTTGAAACGTCCCTGACATCGCCTTCGGGTGAGGAACCGGACATTAAATCCTCATTGATTGACTGATTGATTGATAATTGTTTGTGTGGCACCTTGTCTTTAATGATTCTTTTCATGACCTTACAAACACATGATGTCAAACTAACTGGTCTGTAATTACCAGCGTTGCATTTAGAATCTTTCTTAAAAATAGGCGTGACATTTGCCATCCTCCAATCCGAAGGAATATTACTAGAAGAGAAAGATACAGAAAATATGTTACTTAGAGTTTTACTTATAATTGAGGCTTTTCAATTAACACTCTCAGTGAAAGACCATCAGGTCCTGACGTCTTATTAGCAGCAACATCAGACAATACATCACACACAATCTGTTCATCAAATGACACTTCTTTCAAAATGTCATCTTCGCTGCCTAAAAATCTTGATTTGAATAAAAGAGGTTCAGAGTTCTCCTTGGTGAATACCGATGAAATGTAATCATTTAGCTCTTCGCATATTTCTGAATCATCAGTTAATACCGAACCTGTTTTATTTTTTGTAGGCCTATATGAAATTGACTCTTTTACAATTTTGTATATTGATTTAGAAAAATCTGATATCTATCTCTTAAATTAAATATAATGATTAATTCATTTCTATATGCCATGGACATTGTCGATTCGTAGTGCAATTATAGAAAACCAACCTGTTTTGTCACCCTTCTTCACCATTTGAATATGAGTCAAGACCAATTTTCCAGCCTCCCTACCTATAATACTTCATACTTGAACCGGTTTTCTGGATATTGGTTTTGCACCGTATAATGTACATTTAATTTTATCGATTTTCCATTGGCTTCGTTGCGCTCAATGTTGTCGTATATAGTTTGTTAATTAGTTATTTTATTTCAAAACCACAATAATAAAATCATTTATACATTATCAGGGTCTAGTGATCTAACGCGCCTAGGGTAATGTTAGGATTGTTAGGGTTCGTGTTATGGTTTGGATTGGGATGTGGGTTAGACTTAACCCTACCCTACCCCAAACCCTAACACGTACCTTAATTCAACATTTTGAGGAAATCGTAAATCAAGGCAGGTGCGTTAGATCACTAGACCCCATTATCAGTATACGACAGTTGACACAGTAGCACCCTAAAATTTTTGTGTTGTTGTAATTAGTAGGCCTACCGTATTTAATATTGTTATACGGGTTTATAATAGCTTTTAATTGTTTCATGTAACAGATCAACATGTTTACATAGTTCCAATAAAATAATATAAAATATAGGATCCTAGAAACTAATCACACTTTGAAGAACTAAGATTAATATAATGTGCCTTTTAGTCTGATATTGTCATTCTCAAAATAGAAAATGGAGAGTACTAGACGAGAGGAGTTGGCCAGATTTGCTGCGGTCCGTCTTCTATTCGGGGAAAGAACTCCGGGTTACAGTCCAATAGAATCGAGCCAGAATTCCACCGACCTCGAACACAACCGATCAAAATGTTGCTGCGGTCTATGCAATTGCATACATCTGAAAACAATGGGCGCCGCTAGAAGAACATTCTGCCTCGTCGTTTCCTTCGACATAATTCTATCGTTCATTCTCTGGGGATTGTACATAAAGATCCTGGATTCAAATAAAACGCTAGCGGAGAACTTTAGAGATGAAGTTAAGGATTATACTATTCGTACGTCACTGTTTGACGTATTTATTTGCGCTTTGGTTCGATTCCTGTCGCTCACTATAGCTTATGCTTTGTGTAACCTACGCAATCCTTCTGTTATAGCCGTCACGACATTCGTTACCTGCGTTTTGGTTTTACTCAAAGTATTCTACTTCAATTTCCATCAAAATCCACTGCCATACATCATTCTCGTTCAGAATTTTCTCATTGCGTGGATCGAAGTCTGGATTCTAGACTTTAAGGTTTGTTATAAATCATTTACTTAATTTATTATTATTTTTATAAGTTGCTTTATTAGACTATCTTTCTTCTTTAGAATTTCTATTAATTAGTGGATATGCTCGTAGAACCAACACTAGACCTATACTTTAATTGTAACAGTACTATTAAGTACTGAACACTTTTAAATACTTTTAAGCACTTTTAAGTACTTTTAAGTACTGAACCCTTTTAACTAATCAATATTAAGTTGGCATACATGGGAAATGTCTCTCTTTATGTATAGGCTTACTCAATATTTCTTAAGTACTAGAACTTTCTAAAATTATAAATTTATGTAGTAATTACACGGTCCCTCAAAGTTTACATGTAGGTAGTATTGCTGATCGCTAATGTGGCCTAATGCTAATACGTGCAGTGTTTGAAAACACTTTTTCATCTGGATATTTTCACACTTGACACGCACAATACATTTTCGTTACCACTCATTGGTAGCGCACAATGCAGCCAGCACAGGTATCCGATAAGCCTTCCAGACACACTGCAGTTATTTATTTGTCAACCTGGGATATATTCCCAGATCACTTGTTCTGAGGCGAACACTCTACTGATGTCCCTAAACTACAGTGTCACAAATTACAGCATTGCCACTTGTTCTCCTCCCGTATTTGTGCAAAGTCTGTACTTATTGTTCCAGGTGCTTCCGCTGGAACTAGCCTCCGAGGCCTATCTAACTGGAGGATCTGGAATCACACCAGGGGAGGCCGCTAGGGAGGGAGGCGACTCTCCCTTCCACACCCCCCAGGAGGGCTCTGATGGGCCCTCGAGCCCCATGCCTGAGCTAAGCAGTTACGAAGATTCCAGGACCAGGTAATATAGTAGTAGTACTGAATTACTTGTATATGGTAAAAATAAAGGTACCATGGGGCTATGTGGTCAGTATGGGGCTTTTGGTCATCATGGGGGTAAGCTTACTTCAATGGTCAATTTTGAAACAGTTATATAATATTTCCTGATCATTTCTTTACTTAATCCATGCTCTGGTTAATATTCTAACTGCATTAGAATGTTGGTCAGAACGTCCATTGATTAATAGGCTAAATTAATAAGGAAATATTTAACAGCTGTTTACAATTGACCAAAAAGGCTAAAGCCGAAGTTAACGTCAGTTTTATCTCTTGACAGAGATACCAGTGACGGGCGGGCCTCCTATTCGAACCCCGCACATACTGATCCCAAGTCTAGCAGCAAGGTCGCCAGCCTCACTTTCAATCCTTTATGATTTTTATTAGAGCTAGAGCTATGGCAATTTATATCTATAGCAGTGTCAAGGCCCAAACATGTCTTTGAGGCTGCTTTACAAAATTACAAAAAATAAGTATATGCATAATTGACAATACAGCCCTTTAGAACGCAAAAATGCTATCTGCAATTTTTTTTCAAAAATCACTTTTTTGCATGAATTTTGCATCACTTTTTTTGCAAATGCTATCTGCGTAGTTTATATACTAACTTATAGTTAAGATTTATTAGCTAGCTTTTGTGATTCAAAAATAATATGAAGTTGAAAATTATTATTATTGTTTAATATAGGACACAACAATTTATTTTAAAGCTCTCCTGCAATATAATTAAATAGAAATTGGAGTGCAGATGGCACCTTTGCATTCTAAATAGGTTTACAAATGTAACACATTGGGCAAGGCTCAGACCAACAGTAAGTAGGTATTTACAAAACAGATCACAATGGTATATTTATTTGATGATTTATGTTCATTTATCACTTCCCCTGGTGGTTCATGGAAACTTGAGAATTTATACAAACTGAAAACTGCATGTGTCATAAGAGGCCACTAACGCAATGAAGAGCCGAGTGGTCTGCGGTCAAATTCCAGATTAGCAGAGGTCCTGCACATCGGTTGTGCATACGGCAGGCTAGGCTACTCTACCCTTCACTGTTCAAAAGCGCTTCTGAGACATAGTTAAGAGTTTTAGAGAGATATAAAAGTTTCTTATAGATTGATTGATTGATGTTAACAGGACCGCTAAAATGGATAATTGACTAACTGCCTTAAGATTAACATCCAGAATTCCAGATAAATGTAATGCAATATTATTTAGCGGAATATTTAGCGTCCGATTTCCCCGTCCAATGATGATTATAGTATCAGGACGTCAGTAAAGTGATGATAAAGATTATTCGTTTTGTTGCTAACAATATTGACTGTGCTGATTCAGGTCTGTGGCAGTGGATAACTGGAGAAGAGCATGTGGAATCATCAATATAAAGGACGGGTGGAAACATGAAACATCTACGCAAGACCACATACACGTCTATAGTCAACAGATGGAAAAACTAGGAAAGGTAATTATGTAGATGCATATATAGTGTGCTTGAGACGCCCATGACATTACCTTCGGGTAAGGAATTTGACGTTAAATCTTCATTGAAATGTATATTTTGCTGCTCCCACTGTCCGGAATACTCTGCTTCTTGACATTTAAATATTTAATGGACCTCAATTTGATGAATCGATACTTTAATGGCTGATTTTAATTTTATGTAAAATGTACTTTTATTTATTTATATTGATCTGGTATATATTCTAACTTGCATCATTTTGCGTATGTTATGATGATTTATTAATAAACTACAAAATTTTACTAAGTACTGATCTACGCTTTTGCTCATCTGTTTCCACTTTCTGCAGTAATTTAAAAACATCGTTTTCCACCATAGACATATGGAATGCCTGCCTGTCGTTTGATGACCGGACGGGGACCAATTAGAATATCATTTCTCTTCAGCTAGTGTTTCTTTCAACCGTTTTGGCTGAACCGATATGCTGTTGAGAAGTCCCTGACATCATCCTTAAATGAGGAAATGTACTTTATTTAGCCTTTACTAATATTATTATTACTAGTGTATTCTGTATCATGAATTTTTGTTAATTGAACTTGTGTGTTTCAGAAATGAAAGAGAAAAGCATTTGTATATGATCAATCAATCAAGCAGAAACAAGCTTCTATAAATGTAGTGCACTTTAGTCTCAGAATTGTTTGAAAAGTAAAAGTGGTTATAGGAAATGTAGCCTGACTTTCCAGAGGACGCAACCGATATGGCGAAACCACTGAAAGTGTGGAATTTGAGTGACCTATTGGTCAGATATACAGACGTCTATCAGATGTGAAACCTGAGTTGAATATGCGCTTAATTGTTGTTTTAGAGATAATTGTAATTTAAATTACATTCTTGACACCACTTTAATTAAATATCTTTGCAATATAAGGCAAGTTTTTTACATAGTTTTACGAGTTGAACTACCACAAGGTAGACATCAACTCAAGGCTGTGAGCCAGGGTCTGGGTCGTCCCCAATACTCGCCTGCCTCTACAGCCTAGTAGGCCTAAGAGCCAAAGTCCTAACAAATAGGACTCATAAACAATGATAAAACAAAACAGAAATAACCTAAAGGCCTTGTTGATTGATTGATTGATTAATTACTCAATCAATCAATGAGAATTTAACATCTGGTTCCACACCGCCTTGGATTGTCAAATTAATTGATTGATTGATTGATTGACTGACTGATTTTTTTCCCTGGGCGTAAACAGCCCAATGGACTTTATAGAAACGATTAATTAAGAACGGAATGTCGTGGCCCGGCTACTCGAGATCGATTAGATTGAAAGAGCCGCGAAAGCAGACCTCATTAAACCTCTGTAGTGCGATCGAGAGCTTTTGCCAAAGAAAAGAGGTCTTTCGCTGATCCCAGGTATGTAGCGCAATCTGTCTACCGATGCAATTGATGAAATCATTAATGCAACCGGGGTACGTCGGACCCATAGTCTCTATGGCCATCGGAATCCCACTGGCTAGGTTCTATTGAATGTTTGATTGATTGATTGATTTATTGATTAATTGATTGATTTATTGATCGATTGCAGAAAGAGAGCCGTTCAGATAGGATCAATTCTCTCAGCATTTTATTGCCGACGGGGACTGGTGAACATGTTTTGCTCAGAATCTAGTGATGGCTAGTGGCGTGGGAACGATTCCCAGGTCAGCCTACAAAATATCCCGGGCACCCTTGGGCACGGGTGCGCATCGGTGCCTGGTCGATGGAAGGCTAATTGTGTATCTAGGCTAGCAGCCATTGAGACGCTTTCAGAGGCAACAGTAAGATTAATCATGGAGTGATATAAAACTACAAAAACATAAAATAAGCAACTAAAAAAAGGCTAAGACGAATGTAACGTCAGGTTCGCGGCCCGAGGGCTACATCAGTGACGGGAGAGCTTTGCATTTGAACCGCAGACCTATTGATCCTCAGTCCAGTCGCTTAACCCGTTACGAAACTGAGAGAGGAAGCTAGCATGTGCGTTTGTCAATACGGAAAATATACGGAAATAAAATTGAACTCGGTCTAACGCGTAGCTTTCCTGGTCTATATTTTCAAGTGTCAGTCACGTGGGACAAAACTTTCAAGAATCGAGTAATGAAAACAAATGTTAACAGCGTTCCTACATTTACCGGTACGGCCAGTTCAATTGACCAGATTTCATAGGGCTTCTCATAATTATTTATAGATATTCATTCATTCATTCATTCATTTTTATATGTTACAGACATCCATTCATTCATTCATTCGTTCATTGATGTTGTCCTACATGTTTCTAACTAGTTTTAAAAATATATCCACCCATACAGCATACGGCTTCCTATAGAATTATTTAGAGATATTCTTTCATTCATTTAATTGTTATATTAAAGGCTACAAACAGATCAAACCGAATTTAATGTCAGGTTCGCGGCCCGAAGGCTACATCAGTGACGGGTGACCCTGGGATTCGAACCGCAGACCTATTGATCCGCAGTCCAGTCGCTTAACCGTTAAGCAGCCGACTATTGCAGATATTCATTCATTCATTCATTCACTAAAGTTGTCGTAAGTGTTTCTAATTAATGAACAAAATAAATCAATCAATAATAAAAAACTATAACGATTAGATTACTCCATAAAATCGGAAATAAAGTAGTTATTGTAGTAGTAGTAGTTTATTAGCAACTTCATTATGACATACGCACAATGTTACAAGCTAGAAATACACATAATATGCAATATAACAATAATAAATCCTAAGTTAGAAGCAGATAGAGTTTGAGTCTTTCTAGAATGAAGCTTTAAACAATGGTAGGGGCCTATTCTAAAGTGAATCAACGATTTATCATGGCACGGTAAAAATAATAATAATACACAAAAACAGCAACTAAGAAAGGAAACTAGTATGTGCGGATGTCGTGTGTGAAAATACAACCAAAAACTGGGGGGGGTGGAGAATTTGTAGAATATGTGCCTCAGAATCAAGAGATCTAGGATCGATCCCCAGGTCAGTCGACAAGCAAACAATAACCCCAGGGTGTTTAGGTAGGTTATTCATGCGCTTGCTGCATGGTACGCTGTCTACCGCAAAGGTACGATTAATCATGGAATGGTAAAGATATAATACAACACAGTTTATGAAAATTATGAAAAGAAATTAGCATGAGCGAATGTCATTAGCAAAAATATATGAAAATAAACAACTTACCAATGAAGTTCCAAAGAGGCGATCACACAAAGTCTACAGTATAATTCCTTCATGAAAGTTAGAATCCGTTATTCCAATAAATGAATAATAAATGTTTTCTTTAAATAAATTATTTCGTCTTATATTCCATTTACATCCAGAGGTCTACATGCAAAAACGTATTTATCAATCAACTGACTAAACTATTTACTATTTAATTCCACTATTCTAGTATGTGTTTGTTTAAGCACTTTATTTCAGTTAGGGCTGGTGGGGCGCGGGTTTAGAATGTTTGGGCCCAGAGTTTGGAACAGTCTGCCACCGAGTCTACGAATCTACGACTTGTCAAATCCTTGTTTTAAATTTAAATTAAAAACTTAATTATTTTCTTAATTCAGCAGCAAGCGCTTCTTAGACATTGTCACGATGCTCTACAAAAAATTTCTGATTGATTGATTAATTTATCCAAGATATAACATTTCTACGCTATGGTATCGGTACTGCTACTATGTTACTTATCCACTAATGACCTGTGTTGCCTGTTTAGTGCACAGCGTTTGGACTCTGACCCTAGTATTATCCAGTAGGCTGGACTCCATTCAACCAATTATTCTACCCTGCAGTCACTGCATGTAGCCAACAGACAGTGCCTTTTTCTATTGTTCAGTAGATTAAGGCTCTAGTCACTAGTGTTTCTCAAACTGTGGGTCGTGACCCACAGGTGGGTCGCCGACTTCTTTTAAGTGGGTCGCCGAGGTCTCAATATTTTTTTTATTCATGTAAATAATTATTTTAGTGCAAGCCTACATGGAGCCAACTCTTATTTTCATATGCCTATGAAGATTTACACTTTTCTTGTACATCTGATTTTGTATGACCTAAATAGTTACACAATTATGATTCTGATGAACACCAATGGACTATAATAGATCCATATAAAAATGCTCGGTGGGTCGCGACCAAACTTTTAAATTTTTACTGGATCGCGACCCCGTCGAGTTTGAGAAACGCTGGACTGAACTATACTACCCTATGTATGTACATGATCATGTTATTGTATATTGCCCGTTACTTTTCTCTCATAGCTTTCGTTTTTGCTAGTCCCGTTTGGGTGAACTGTTACAGGCTAGTAATACAGATTAGCAGAGGTCCTGCCACATCGATTGTGGCATATGGCAGGCTTGGCTACTCTACGCTTCACTGTACAAAAGCGCTTCTGAGACATAAGTTAAGAGTGCGCTATATAAAAGTTTCTTTGATTGATTGATTGATTGATTACGTAGCGCTATACTACCCTATGTACATGATTGTGTTTTTGTATATTGCCCTTTACTTTTCTCTTACAGTATGTATTTTGCTAGTCCTGTTTGGATGAACTGTTACAGGCTGGTAATCCAAATATTGTCGGAGACGTCCCTGATGTCGTCGTCAAATGCTGAAACGAACGTTAACTTACCATTGATTGATTTATTGATTGATTGAAGTAATACATTTATGCAGATCGCATTGTTCTTGCTATTATCCTATATTCTTTACTGTTGAGTGTTAGAGTTGGATTGGGATTAGAAATCCCACTTTCCAGCCGACGTACCGGTATTAGAAATGTGTGGGATTTTTAAAGAATTTTGACGTGTGTATCGATTGTGTATCAATTTTTGCATATGCGTATCCATTAGGGTGGTCCTTATTTGGGGTCAAATTTTAAAATCGGAGGAATATTGATGGGCGGGCCCCTATATTTGTTCCATTATGATGTAAAAACAATCCACAATT
Source organism: Enchytraeus norvegicus (assembly GCA_034695365.1). Lineage (NCBI taxonomy): Eukaryota > Metazoa > Annelida > Clitellata > Enchytraeida > Enchytraeidae > Enchytraeus > Enchytraeus norvegicus. The sequence continues at coordinate 11,793 of JAQFZF010002386.1, forward strand.
TTTCTTAGATTTTTTCAATAATATTTAGAGTGTGCTCAACGAGCATAACTATTCAGTATCATATCGAGTATAGCGGGGCCGTTTCATTATTGCCATATGTGATGAATCATTGAATCTTGTAGATACTAACTACAATAATTACAGTACGCAAGTAAAGAAGTGAATGAAATGAATAAGGAAACAAATTGTATTTTATTCAAACTTCAAATGGCAATAATTGTATATACAATTCTATTTGAAACGTCAAGATAAAGAGTTGAAGGTGATGGCTTTTTGAAGGCGATGATGACGCTTCACATCTCTTTGGTAAAGGCTGCCTTAGTGATGGACAGAAGAAGGTTACAGTGCTGTACAACTGCTTGAAGGATGAATTGAGTTTGCTCTTTCGATCTGGCGCTCAGCCCATTGCACTCCTTCATGAGAGCTACTCCTCTCTCAGCAGTATCATTGGTGACAAGCAGGTTAGCCACAGATTGTTGGAGTTCACAATATAATGGGTTGTCATACCGAGTTTTGGGGTCCTCCTGTAGGAAATCGGTGTTTAAAGAAAGACCTTCAGATAACTTCGTTGTATTTCTTGTCACCAAGTCAGGAATCTCTTTCACTCGAATGTCGTGGTCAGAAAGAGTGATTCGCTTCTGCAAATCTTCAGAAATAAGAGGCGTGTCAATCTCAATGCCATCTTTTTCTTTTCTTCAACCGATATTGAGTCATCAAAAAGATAAGCCAATCAGTTCC
>JAQFZF010002387.1:0-12530 GCA_034695365.1 Enchytraeus norvegicus
AACCCCCAAGATGTATTTCCTCAATTGAGCAAGCAAACGCTTACAACCGTTTATCTTAATTAGTCTGCAAATCTTAGAAGCCGTTCCTAATCAAGTTGAGCACTGCAATGCATCATTTTCAGAATAGGCCCTATTTCAATTAATTTTACTAACAGAATAAGACGAGGGTTTCACAAATAGGTTAGCGGGAAAACAATAAAAATTACCTATCTCTTAAAGTAGGCCTTCCAGCGAGAGCTGGTTTTAAACACACCTATACTACCATAGTATGCGTCGTCGATTCCCGGTTGAGTCAGTCAGGGAGTAAAGTATCGGATGTACAACGGCCCAACTAGGCCCTCAATCCATTCGTTTCAAACGATTCCAAAAAATTTGTCATCAGAGAACTAGAATATACAAGAAATTTCTTATTTGCTCTTTTTTGTTGTTTTTGTTTTTTCTAGCTCTCTCCATTAGTAGACGAATCATTGCCGTTTAGAGCGTACAATGCAGCAAGCTCATATATCCATTAACCTACCAGATACCTGGGGTTATTACTCTTATTGACCTGACCCGGGATCGATCCCAGGTCTTGCTTGTGCGGCCGACGCTCTAACCACTCGGCCACAATCCCACTTGTTGATAGACAACAATGGAATTCAGTTAAGCCGTATGTCACTTTTAAATAATATGACTAAAAGTTTAAGTTTAGGCTTAGTTATGTACCATCGAGTCAATACTGACTCTTAATGCGGAATTAATCCTGTTTCTGTGACATGTCGGCACACAGGTGACGATTGTAATTATATCCAGCGGCAGGGTCGCCAGCCTCACTTTCGATTCATTACGATCATTAGCCAGACCCCTGTTTTATTTAATAAAGTATTTGAGACAACATAACTACCAAAGCAGATTCCATTTGTCTTCTTCGTTATCTGCATCAGTTGGCGAAATGAACATTGAACAATAACAAAATACGGTAACATTGTGACCTATAATTTTATAACGCTCTCAGATCAACTCAAGTGTGTAGTAACTGTTCACGTGTACTCATTTTTTTAGCTAATTTCTTTTAGTATTGCAGGTTATTCTTTTCTTTTTAGTATATTTTCACCCATGACATATGCACACACGTCTCATACAAGACACGCTTAGTTTTCCTTTAGTCTGTTCTTAAGCTTCTTAAACTAACTCGGGAGCTGTTACATCATTGTGTTCATGTAGGCCTAAAGCTGACATGAATAGTAATGGTAACCTAATTAAGTTGAGTTTATTTTTTCAGCGGCTCCCCAAAAGAGACTCGAACTTATAGGAATTAAACTTTCACAATGTCATCAAAGACTTATGAAATTAAACTCCAACCATGGAAACTTCAAAGATCCGTAGGTCTAAGCATTTACCCATAGTTTGTGTTTCATGAGGCATTTTCTAAAGTAAGTTTATTTATTTTGTTTGGCTAGACAAATGATCTGATGCAATGTTATTATGTAGTATTGAGAATATTATCTCAACGGTGTTCAAACCGAGATTCTTTCTAATAGTTTCTAAAACAACAAAACTTTTAGTTCAAAGAGTAGTGAACTTCAGACTCCAACAATCCCTAGTAACTATTGGACAACTGCAAAATTAAAAACCTTTGATACCAAATCTCTTAAAGTTTGTAGTTGTTGGCTATCTATTTCCAGTTCACTGCCAAATGGCATGCAGGTCCAAGGCAAATATTCTGAAACACAATCTGCTATTACACTCCCTAATGAGCAACCCATCTATCATCAAGTTAATCCCCTCAAATACGCTATGCCTTTATCACACCCAAAATGTAACCTTGTTTCTTGGGAATATATATTCCGACTTCCGAGGTGGTTTCCCGTTGCCTTCCTCAGTATGAAAATATCTGTGTTAGTCGGTTTTGATGAAACATGAGAAGTTTTAGTTGATCTATTCTCAAGTTTCCCGAATCCAACACGGGAAGCTTACTGGATATAAGTCCATATTAATTTAATGATTTATAATTCAATTGTGTGATCGTGAAATCACATACCGAAGATTCTTTGGCCGCATTCCTTAGGTGTGCAGATGGAATCTTAGGCATGACACGTTGCTGATGGTACCTTCTCCCGGAAATTCAGATGTTTGAAACTGATTATAATAGTCTAATCTTTGATAAAACAAAATTACTATCGATTAAAAATGACAGACAATTCATGGGTTTGAATAAAAAGCGATGGCTACAAATATAGCTTTTCTGGACTAGTGGGTTACATTTTGTTTAAAATATGCATATATAAAACATAAGTTGGCCTGAAAAAGGTCAAATAAGAAATGAAAATTAATAGGGCTTACTCAGTTCACAGAATCGCACCCCTTGTCAAATTCTTCTATAATAATTATTATCTCTATTTAACCGTGCTCTGCAATATGTCAGGTCCAAGACAATAAATTAATATACACATTCTACCTTCTCGTTCATAACTGAAGGGGCGTCCATCCCCCTCCAATTTGACTCAATAAATTTTTCTAAAAATTAACCACCCAGTCTCTCTCTCCCTCCCCCAATTTCGTCTTCCCTCCAATATTCTAGAAATTCGGCCTGAAAATTTCTCCTCCCATTTTTTTAGGTGACGCAAATTGCGCCAGCTACTATATGGATTGGGTGCTCCTGCATAACTGAGCACAACATCGACCAACTTAACAAGTCTATCCCATTTGAGTAAATTTGATATCACCATTTATAAAATGCCATTTTTTCATGAGAATTTAAAGTTTCTGAGGTGTTTTCCCTTGCCTTCCTCAGAGACTAAAATATTATATCTAATGACAAATGTATATTCGTTAAAGAATGATTCAATAATAAATTTATTGTCCTATTGTGATAGTGAACTCTAAGCATTTAATTTAAATAATAATTATCGATACTGACTCTCAAGGTAACCAACATGCCGGCTTGCAGGAACTCCTGAAGCTGTCATGCACTTGGTATTGTGACTCGTGTCACTTGTGGCTCCTAGAAAAATCCTAGAATTGACACCATCCGATATACAGAACTTTGCGGCATAAACTATGTGGCTCAGTCCTATAAAACGAATTTATGTAGCTCAGTTCAGAAAAACGAAAAATTGAGAAGACCGTTTCGCAAAAATGTTTCACCTTATTTTTTATAGCTTAAGTGTACAATATCATCTTGGCTATTTTTGCATTATATGAATTCGATCATTAACTATCGCATGAGATGTCAAACTCATTTTCGATTCTTTTTATGTAGTCCAGTTCTGTTTAACATCGTCCAATTTAGATTACGTTTGAAGATTTGCTGTGCTATTTTGTCATTTACCCTGTATTCGCAACGAATAAAGAGATACACATAATTTTCCTGATGCATCAAATGCATCACTTTAGGTATGGTAAAGACAAAGCCTTCGTGAAGCGATTGACTTGTTGGGTTTATCAATGGTGTGCTCATCAATGAGTGAGAAAGTAGACTGTAAATGTATTAGCGGATAACTTACAAACTTATCTTTTTATACATGATGCTTTGTGGTCAATATCACTGTGAGGATTTTGGAAGCCTCATTGCTCAGACCAGCGGCTATAGGCCCGCCATGGTAGATCATTGTCGATAATAAATGACATTAAAATTGATTGACAAGACAATCACACGTCAAATTAGAATCAGTTCTAGAAGCAATTCAATGGTATCGCGACTATTCGTCGGGCGACAGTTCGTCGTGCGATAACTGTCACCTATCCCAATTCAATCACCCGACAGTTTGAGAATATGGAGGTACCGTAAGATCGGATTGTTTACATTATTCTAATGTAAATAGAAACTGAGTTTCACTTATTTATTATTACTTATGGTAAAATCTAAGCCGTTGTGATGAGATGAGTCATTAACCTATTAATTGACAATATGCTGGTCAAGGAGCCTGATATTGAAAGTAAGAATTCAAGCCTTCAACTGGCAATAAGCAGTGCATTTTTAATAAAGAGAAATGACCGGATACAATAACATAATTGCCGATGTGACATTTTATTCTGGACACATGCTTCATAGACATTTTTATATAATTTTTATAAGTACATTCATTGTATCTAATTTGCTTACTTGTGATTTTATGTTGTCTGTCATTGATCTGTTGATTTTAAATGCTCTGTGCTGTTCATGGACCATGTTTTTAAGTACGACGTAGGTGCTGAAAAGTCTGTGGTTACTTGCTTACCGGTCTATCATGTACTGTTTTTATTATGCAATGCTATTTGTTTTAATACTTGTGTGGATGATAACGAAAAATATAATAACAAATAACAAATATCAAATAATTATATAATCTTACGAAAAGTGCATGCTGATTGAGTCTATTATACCCAAGATCCAATCCCTTGAGCAGGAATTGTGAAAAATTTAATCGGCTGTTGGCATCCATGTTAAAATCTGTGAGCATATTTCCGTCAAGAGAAAGGTAATTCAAGTTATCCAGATCAATAAGATGAATAAGATTTTCGTCCTTTATTTGGTTGTTTCCCAGATCTAATCTGTACAGACTATCTAGATCTGCTATACCATCCAGTTGGACTATGCGATTTGCACGAACGCTAAATTCATACAAATTTGATAGATTAGAAAACAATACAGCCGGTAGATTTGCTATCATGTTACCGTCTAGATATAGATATTGTAACTGTGTCAGACAACTGATAGCCTTAAAAACAGATTCATTCAGCATATTCCAGGATAGGTCAAGTTTACCAAGCATGTATATCATAGCTGAGGTATTAAATATTGTACATTGAACTTCAGACAGACGATTCTGAGATGCAAATAGAGCTTTCAGTGGCAGTGAGTGAAAACAGTTATTCTCAAATTTATTAATTAAATTATCTGATAAGTTTATTGAAATGCTGAACAGATTGAGGCCAGTGAACATAGCACCACGTATTTCTGTTAGTTTATTTCAGCTGATGTCAAGGTTTAATTCACTCATGCTCTTCGTGTTGTTGAACACATTGTCAGGCAGATCTGTTATGAAATTGTTATGAAGATCAATTAAAGAGAACCTGCAGAAAATAAAAAATTTCGAAAAATAAAGCATGAACGTAATTAAACTCCGAGCAGAGCGTTAGACATGGCAGCTTATCCCAAATTTAGCGGGACAGTACACAAGTGACAATTTTCATAATTTACTAACGGCGATAATATTATCGCAACTTGTCAATGATACTCGTGTAATACTAGTGTAGATGATACATTGTACATCAGATCTGTGTTTAACTATGCAACATTCAGTAATTATAGTCAACCTCCTAATTGCTTCCAACTGACAAACAGATACCAACAGATACCACTGCCGACGGGGATTTAGTGAAGCGGTTAGCGTGTCCGCTTCAGGATCGAGTGATGGCTCGAGGCGTGGGTACGATTCCCAGCTGAGTCGACAACATATCCCTGGCACCCTTGGGCACGGGTGCGTATCGGTGCCTGGAAGGTGGCACGTTAATCGTGTATCTGCGCTGGTTGCATTGCCGCGCCCGACAGTACATTGCACTGATCGAAAGGCAAAGGTACGATTAATCATGGAATAGAAAAATATTAAAAAAGAACACAAAAAGCAGCAACTAAGCAAGGAAAATAGCATGTGCGTCTGCCACGTGTATACATATACGGAAATTAAAAAAAATAACGTTAAAAATATTGTATTATTGTAACGCTGCTAAATAGATAATTGACTAATTCAACAGTTGTTGTTTGCCAAGAAGCCAGCTTGGTGCTGACCTGACAGTTCGTATTGAAACTATCAGTTGCAACTAACCAACAGATAGATCCAGCAGATAGTAACAACAGATAGTAACAACAGATAGTTTCACAGATAGTTTCAACAGATAGTAAGAACGGATAGTTTCTACAGTTAGTTCTAGTATAAAGTTTCAACAGATAGTCACCACAGATAGCTTAAACAGACAGTTCCAGCTGGAATATCTATTGGGAAATAACCAACAGATAGTCCCAGTAGATAGTTCCAGCAGATAGTTCCAACAGATTGTTCCAGCGTGTTATTCAACGTGTGTTCCAATGTTAAAATGTAAATTAATGGATGGTTTATGTTTGCAATAGAAATCATATAGTTCCAACAGATAGTTCCAGCAGATATTTCAAATAGATAGTGACAATTGATAATTCCAACAGATAGTTCCCGTAGATAGTTCTAGCAGATGAATCCAGCACATAGTTCCAACAGATATTTCTAAAAGATAGTTATTATTAGTTAGGTCTACAGCAGATAGCTCCAGAAGATAGTTCTAGCAGATAGATCCAGCAGATAGTTCCAACAGATATTTCTAAGAGATAGTTATTATTAGTTAGGTCTACAGCAGATAGTTCCAGCAGATAGTTCCAACAGACAGTAGAGTAGCCAGAGGAGGTGCAGGGAGAGCGGCCGCTCCCCCTGAGGCCTTTTTTTACCAGACATGGGGCCTTTTTGAAAGAAAAAATATTATATCGGTCTTAAAAGTCAACCTTAAAAATATCTGATGACCTTTCTTCAGTTAGTGCATTCAGTCCTAGACCAATATATCACATTTTTCACAATAACATTATGGCTCTGGGCAGCGGCGGAATATTCTGAGAGGAAAAAACGTGTTTGGAGGGTGACTTTTTTCGCTCGCTCCGCTCGCGCTATCTACCCACTTTATAAGAAATATTCAGAGAAAAATCTTGTTTCTTACTCGTCCGCTCTACTCTCACCATTAGTCTCTGACATATTTTGAAGGAGATTTAAATTTGTTTTAATGAATCCCTAATAGACGTTTTTATTATTCTAAATTTGAGGGGATGGTGCAGAGATTGCCAAGTTTGCATAACGTGCTGAATAAATGCAACCAAATTTAAATTGAGGGGGCCATACTATCCACCTTGGTCGCTCAATAAATAGGCATCTGGATCTAGGACTTTATAGGGCTGCTGCATTTTTCTGCAACATAAATTGTGTAACTATTTAAAAATCCAGGGGCTGACCACAGTAAAACATGCATATTTAATACATAATTTAAAAAAAAATTAAAACCCAAGGGGGCGTCGTAACCGCCGCTCACCCCTTCCACCACCCTCACCCTCTCCCCCCACCCACCCCACCCATACTCGTGCCCATAAATCCGTCCGTGATGCGTTTAATAACTCACGATGATTCTGTTTTTTGAAGGGCCTTTTTGCTTTTTTTGCTTCCCTTATGTGAAAGCCTGTCACGCCACTGCCAACAGAAAGTTCCAGCATATAGTTCAAACATAATTAGGTATGAGTGTGTTTAACGTCAAGGTTCAGAAGCCCGAAAGGTTTCTCTTCAAGACGGCTCAACACAATCGAGCACTACCGTCACAAAGATTGGGGTTAAGCTTATTACAGCTTTACTCCACACAAAGTGCCCTGCAGTCGATTACAGACCACCGAGTCGGGTGTTATATCGTTGTAGAGTTACTGCTTATATCGTTGCCGAATTTGATTCAAAATTAATTGAAAGAGAAAGAAAATGGTATTTTATTCAGATTAATTATATACTAGTTACCATTTCTACTACTACTACAATCACTACTGAACTCTATACCTTCTCTAAGCATGCCGATCCTGACGCACTTGTTATATCTGCAGGCCTGGCACGCCTTTCTGCCCCTCTTTGTCATCAAGCATTTACCACCCGCTTGACACACGTACTCTACGTTACCTATAATCAATCAATCAATCGATCAACCAATCATTCAAACATCAATAACTCCTGTCCTTAAAATAATTTGGATTTCTATAAACATTTAAAATAATTGATTTATAGACTGAATCCAAATTATAGGCCTAATAGCTAATGCACAAAATGAGTAACTGTAGCCTATATGAAAAAATAATATGACCAACATAACGTCATTAAACATTGGTATTTCAGGCAATCTGTCGATCTTTCAATGAGGCAGTAAATTAATTCAACAATCAATAGTAGCAAATAATCCTTTAGGCAGTTAACCAATTATCAATTAATCAATCAAACAATCGGGTAATTTGCCAATTGATCAATCAATAAATCAATCAAAAAAGTCAATCATTAGAGTCAGTCATTCAATCAATTACACTGAAACAATGGCTCGTTACACATTCGTTCATATAGCTTTTGTGACACTGGCCCCATCAACACTGTCGGCACGAACTTCATAGGTGAGATTGGCAGGAGGTCTCATTCAATCCCTGGAAATCAATGCAAGCAGTCGTTCCTCTGGCAACGACTGTCTATGACCCTTCAACGCTACAATGCTATAAGCTTTTGCTTCAAATTCGCTGACATGGAATTTCAAAGATCAGGAGATTTATTTTAGCTGCTAAATTTTTCTTATATTTTTCTTTTGAATGTAATATCTGAAGAATTTGAAGATTTCTCTACAGCATAAATGCATTTGCAATCCAGAATGTTCTGGTGGTTAGAAGCTGTCTATAATTGCACATGCTGATTGGGACGTCCCTGACATCGCCTTCTGGTGAGGAACCAGAAGTTAAATCCTCATTGATTGCTTTAATATATTAATTTTTATAATTACATATTATTATTATTCTCGACAGTGTCCACAAACCTTGCACGGTTCTCTTAAAGAAAGCCTTGCAGGCCTCACATGAGGAAGCCCCATAGTGCAGCCCTGAAGCCACGTCACCGCACACCAGGCAGAACTTCTGTTGCTGTGTGGGGTCCTCTCTCATCTGTTGTTGTTGTTGTTGCTGCTGCTGATGGAGGAGGTGATCAGGCTGAGAGAGGCAGGAGGACGAGGACGAGGATGATAGAGAGGAGGAGGAGTTATTTGAACGCTGGCGGATCACAAACCGCTGCTTGATATCCGCACTTCCTGAAATAACCAAATTATCGTTCATACAATAAATAATCTTCAACAAAATATTTACTCCTGGCATCTCCTAAAATAGAAAATTGTACAATACTTGCAACAATAACTACGATGGGTTAGAAAGCAACCTGCCTGTTTAGATTCATGAAGTGGCGTTGCCAGGAATTTTTTTAGGGGGAGCACCGAATTCTTTTTCAGACACATGACACATTTAAATACTATACATAACTAACACACTATAATACAGGCAGTGGGCACACAGTAAAATAAAGGCAGTGGGCACGCCATGCCTAGCGCAGCGGCCTGGCAGGTGCATCATTCGATACAGAACGGCTAACAAATTTCAAGAATCAAGATCTTAAAAAGATTACTGTGTATAAAAAATAATAAATAAATCTGAGGGGGAGCGTGTGCTCCAGCGCCCCATATATGGTGACGCCACTGGGCCCATGCCTAAGTAAAGTGAACACCTTCTTGGCTACTAGTCAAATGAATAACATATACCATCCAAATTAACATCAAAGATAATTTAAAAATTAATATCAAATGCAATTATCTTCATGAATAAACAATAAATAAAAGGTCCATTTCAAAGGTAGCCTACAAAACAAAACAAACTAAAAAGGCAAGTCAAAGTACAAAATCAAAAGCTCAATCAATAGGAGTCAATACTCAAAATGATTGAATGATTTTGTTAGTTTTTTTAAAGAAATAGAGTTAGAGTTCTGTTATATAAATAAAACACCAAGGATTGATTTGACATCATTTAATTTGTTTTGTCCAGTATTGGTTCTGGGAAATTTGAGAATTTAGACCAATCAAAAACTGCAAGTGTCGTAAGAGGCGACCAATGCATATGCCACAGTGAAGGGCTGATTGGTCTCGCCGTGATTTCTGTGTACTTGACCATTTGATCGCTCAAATTCCAGATTAGCAGAGGTCCTGCCACATCGGTTATGGCAGACGAGGCTACTCTACCTTTTCACTGTACAATAGCACCTCTGAGACTCAAGTTAAGAGTGCGCTATATAAAAGCTGCTGATTGATTGATTGATTGCAAGTTACAATTTTTATCTTTTGGGAAACGATTTGCCCCTCGTCCCAGCTAAGGGGCCACAAATTGTACCAAAAATGACCGTAGATTTTGTCAATAGGTCGAAATCATGTAAATATTTGCTCTTTTTACTCATTCGGCCCCCTAGGAATCAGCCTAGGCATAGGCGAACTTTTGTGAAAATGGTCTTGGCCAGCTATCCCTCGATTTCCTCACTTTTCCTCACCACGGGTGATTTGACTGATGTCGATGCGGTAGCAGGATTCCTTAGTGACGGGTTGTGACATATCATGAAAGATTCGCCATCATAGATAGAATGGCGATTCCATCCTAAAATTCAGAGGTTGTAGTGAATTGCTGTAATGTTAAGTTTAACGTCTCTTTCCATATCCAAGGACACTGTCAGAGACGGACCAGGCTGAGACTCGACCCGTGACATGCTCGAGCAAGCGTGTAACCGATTTTTCTATGAAGCCGGGACAATCAGTACATTGGATATACTTGTATTGCTATGCGTTGAGTCCATCTACTCTAAAAATCTACTGATTCTGTCACTCACAAGCTGACACTCCGACGCCATCAAGCGAATTTCGAATATCTCGTATGATATCACCAGAGTTGAGTAATTAACCGCGTCGATCGGGTTCTAAATACAGGTGCAATCGGTTGAAATCACAGGATATTCCGTCACTAATGGTGTTTCAGGTAGGCTATACCGAAACAGATGCTAAATTTAAAGTTTTCACCAGTCTGGGCCCTTATATATATCACAGACTAAACCACTAGAATTTTGTCAGATCCAAAGTTAACTTGCATCGATAGGAAAATAGAGAGACAGAATGCTATAACGGTTTATTTAGAAATAGAAGATGAGTGAATATGTTTCTGGACCGCTATGTCGAGCTAATATTTAAGGGAGTTATAATCAGGGGAATATATCTCACCCCAAGATTTTCATCGATCCAAAATAATAGACTAGAATCGCAGTTGCTTTGAAATCTAGACTAGATTTTCCGCCTTTAATCGATTCCAACACTACTTTTCCACTTCCTCGCATCTGCCATTCTCTTCCGCACTCTATATTTATACTCTCTCTTCAATGTCTAGAAATATTCATGCTCGCTGCTGATAAACAAAGACCACTCATAAATCCACTGCTAAATGTGGACAGTCTCTAAGCTATCTTTAAATTTGAAAATGACAATATTTGGCAGAACCTACAACAATGTAAGGCAAAAGATATATAACAATAAAAATGTTTGTGCTTAGTAGTTCTCACTAATGAGCTCACAGTCTCAACGCAACATGCTATCCTTTTTTTAGTATTCGTATAATCGACAGATGACAGGACGTATCTGTTTCCTTTCTGAGTTGCTGTATTTGTTATTCTTGTTATTTTTCTTTCTCTCTTCATTATTAAGCGTATCATTGCCGTTTAGACGCACAATGCTCGATCAGTGATACTCTCACTAAGTATCCCGAAAATGGTATATTTGAATGATAAGAACAAAACGATGTTTGATAGCGAATGTGTGTAATTATGTACTAATGTACTGTTACCATATATTCGTTTGTGTGTAGGTGTACCGTAGTTATTTATTTGTTTTATTGATAAAATTCAACGTGCCCAATATTTGTTACTTCTCGTTTTTCAGAATGTCATAATTATACTGTAACTATATAATGTGTAGTTATGTAGTAACTATAACTATGTAGTTCAAGTGTTGTTGGAGACGTCTCTGATGTCGTCGTCAGATGATGAAATGGACCTTAAATTCGCATTGATTGATTGATTGAACTACTTGAAGATGCGTTCAAACTTTATAGGTCAAAGACGCATAATTATTATTTATCACAATTTTTCTCTCCAGCAAAGTGCTGACGACTTTCAGATTCTGAGAATTCGTGAAAAGTAAAATAATTTATATCTCTCTGCTTGTGTTCTATAGACAGTTATGAAAATTATCATTCGAAACTTCATATTTTTTAAACGGTTTCTAGATTAATAATTTGAAACTAGTTTTGAGATGATATTACACTACATTTTGTATGCTCAAAGGTTTTTATTTGTGTATAATTGTTCACTACTAACTTCCGATCTGAACTAAGATTCTTGAGAATTCAATTTATTTTCCAACTTCTCGGATTCTCATATTTGGATAACAATAAAGCTGACCTTAGACTACATATAATAATTCTTATGGGCATTAATCCAAATGTTTGCATCTTGGAGTCTCTAGTTCCTATTAAGCCTAATTATAAAATTTATATAAATCACAAATTACAGGTGATCACAGGTGAAATATACAAAGAAATCGATGAGTAAAATTAAAATAATTTCAATAAAAGTTTAAATCTAACAGATTACAAATAATAAGCAATCAAATGTCAAATAAAATAGTCTTTGGTCAAACTCTTTCGAAGCCGGTATACCATAATCAGTACCATAGTCAATTGCAGTTATTGAAGTTGTTGTTATTCGCCCAGGTCGTTAGCCGTGGCGCTGACTCCCTCCATCTCCTCCGTTTCTATGGAAGGGAAAGTCCATCAAGTCCATCCAGTTAGTGTAGTTCTAGTTGCCATATTAAAGTTTTATATAATATTTTAATTTCCGCTACACTGATTTCTAATTTCA